>LUCH01000809.1:8150-20094 GCA_013368495.1 Paragonimus heterotremus
GAAGGAAGAAGAAATGGGGGGTAAAACGGTAGGAGAACGTCGAGATCGGTTAGTAACGTCACTGTCGAGAGAACGATAACTTCTGATACTTCCCGGTCGTTCATGGCTTGAGGGACTCCACCCCGAGTCTCCGACTCAAATGTCTGACCTGCGAGACAACAGAATATGGAGTTTTCTTGGGGGGGGACCCAAACCGGAGCCAATGACACAATAGTCTGACTCACTTGGCAGTGAGGGGCTTGCCTAGCCCGAGGGCGCAGTGAATAAGACATTGATGTCTCATTCTGAGCACTGCTGCGCGCAGTGGATGTACTCGAAGCTACATCAGGCTTTTGAGAGATAATAGATGTTTTTCGACCGTATTGGATAATACGCCGGCGGTCATGGTCAACAGCTGTGCCTTCGGAGTGCCCTTTGTTTGAGGGTACCTTTTCTAACCCTCTTCTTCCTGATATGGAAGACAGCAGTGTCGCAACTATGAAAATGGTTCTGCTGTATGCCAGTAGGATCGTGCCTCACTACTACGTCACTACCTGAGCTCCAAAAAACTGCTGGAATGGTGTTTTCTGCAACCGACTACAGTGCGGTCTCTTCGCGGGCGTGGTTCAAGGTGACATGCTTATAGTGGAGTGT
This sequence comes from Paragonimus heterotremus, assembly GCA_013368495.1. Lineage (NCBI taxonomy): Eukaryota > Metazoa > Platyhelminthes > Trematoda > Plagiorchiida > Troglotrematidae > Paragonimus > Paragonimus heterotremus. The sequence continues at coordinate 8,784 of LUCH01000809.1, forward strand.
ATGTAGTGCCTTTAAGGTTGATTTCGTGAACACCGTTTTTGTTTGTTTAGCCCACTTCAAAAACTCAACTTTCATTGTTCCGTTGCAGTTGATCTGTTCGTGGGCACGTGTTGTATTGACATAATCTATTGAAATTCTGGCGATAGCTCCGTGTTTCCGAGCGATTTATTGCTTGTCAATGTTGTTTAGCCACGGTATGACTTAACTTGTTTCGGCTTGGGTCTTACTATACGTCTGACACTGCGATAGCGAACCCGTTGCCACATGAACGGTGGACGTTTTCTGTTCATTGCAAGATCTATCTTGCCCTAGTTTTTTAATACCCTGAGTCTTGTTTCGTTTGACGTCGCTGTTCTCATCTTATAGTAATTGTTAACCCGTGCTGTATGTCTGTCTGATTGGTTTCCGATGCATTTGTCCTAATGGGGATCTTTCAGAAGAGACTGTTTATCATTTATCTGTCGATCAGAATGGTTTAAGTTGATGTGGTCCACTTGGTTATCCTTTTGAGCATACTTCTCAGGGAACAGACAGAGCGTTAATTCAAAACCACGAATTCGTGATAATAGATGAGTGGTAGGAACATATCGAGGTGTTCACTACCGTGCAACAAACCAAGTCACATGGCTCAGATGTTACCACAGTAGCCATACCCGAGCAGGAGCAGTTGAAGTAACCGGTCAGTAGTCAGCGTTGTTATCAGGGAGCTATTTCAAACTTTGGCTTAGAAAGACGATCAATCCTTTAGATCGATTTCTGTTAACTATTTCTTTCCTGACAGGACATTGGTGCATACCGGTTGACTGTTATGCACATTGTTACAATTACCGTTGTAAGCCCCACAGTTAGCGTGGTCTGATGGAGTTAACAAGTGAATGACGGTACTGTCAGACGATGGTTGTTCGGGATCACCTAGTGAACTCGCTGTCTGCCGCTTTTCCTTTCTGTTTTGTTCGTTTTATTTTGTAAGCCTGGGTTTGAGCAGTTCTCAATTATTACATCATAATGTGTTTGTCGTTCTGCCTCACACGAGGTCTCATGTGAGCTGAGTACTATCAGGTCGTCCTGCGACCCAAGTAACAGGAGTTTGAATTAGCAACCGTCGAATTCTTATTCGGCGCTTTCATTGTTGCAGGTGTAGTATATCAATCGACTTACTGCTTGGTACAGGGGTTCTGTAATTACCACTTCTTTGGCTTGCTTTCACGTATCCTATTACTCCAAATTTCCGTCGTCGAGATCCAAACCCATGCAACACTTGTGGTTACAGATGCTGCTGGATATGTTTCAAACGAGTTTGAATAAGGCTTCCGTTATGAATTCTTCACCCTAAAAAATTGGCTGACAGTCTTTTTCCGTTGCAGTATCTTTATTTTCTATACGTTTTGTAGCTTGTCTGTGTGTCACTCTTCCGTGCCTCGATATCCGCTTAAGATGTCAAGAGGTCTCCTTAGATTTACTGTTTACCTTTCCATGACGAATAAGATTACACGAATGATGTGTGCTGAAAAGCACCAGGGACTAGTTAGCTTGTATGGACTGAAAAGATAAATACACCAGATGCGAAGTGTGGAATCCTCGCTAGCTAACCTCTATCCAGTTGTCAGGATGACGAAAAAATAGGTTAGCACCTCCTAGTCGGTACATGCTCTTTTTGAGGTGTATAGACTCGCTTATGTGTTCTGAACCCCAGTTTGCTGGATGATTTGATCCATGTGCACCACCCTGTAACAATCAGTCAGTTGCGATCTTCAAACGTGGACCAATGATGTCTATGGTAAGTGGCAGACCACTGAAAGCCCGTTCTATCTAAGGTGACCTAATGGTGAATCAAGCAGTTTTCAACAAGTAGGCATCAATTACCCGTATTTCTGTATTGCCTGTATTGAGAAGCGTATGAGTCAGAGTCCTACAGTATCTTGAAATTCGAATATGCAAACCTGGTAGCCTGCTGTTTTCATCTTTTGCTTATCGCTTTTATTAATGTATCTTCTGTTTCCAACCTTTGCCTCTCTCCCCCAGCCTGTTTGGGATAACGGTCTTCTATTTCTCAGCCTGTCTACTTTACAACAAAACAGTATACAACCTTTCTTGGCATGACTCCATACCGCACATTCGCTTTTGTGACAATCTGGGATCTGGCATTTATGTAAGTTAAATGTTGTATAATTTGTTCATTGTGTATACCTGTGTGTGCGCGTGGATGACCCGATACTCGTCTCGCCTGGGCGTCTTGTGAACCCTTCTCATTCTATCTGCATTCGAGGTTTGGGCAGTCTTACAGTGTCCCTCAGCCCATTTATGTCACTCAGCTTGTTGTATGATCGCGAACGCTTTTCGTTGTAATTTAGGGACTACGTCGTCTTTTTCTATCACCTGAAATATGTGTATCTTCCTGTGTTTCTTCGAAACCCGGTTGGCTTCTCCTAACTCGAGATAATCGTAGCACCCACATGATATCCGTCCCGTTCTGAAAGGCACGTCTGTGTGCGCAGTACAACTCTAGGATTGCGAAATTCAGCTCTCCGATCTGGTGATACGTTTATTTGCAGTGCATTGCTAGCGTATGGCGGTAGCGTCACATAAGCAGTGATGTAGGTCGGTGATGTATTGGAAAGATACAATCTCTGTTCGCTTAAAAGTATTTAAATTCATTAGTTCAGATGACTCCGGCGTATCTTACACATATATACTCAACACCTACTCTGTCGCGCTCTGCTTGTGCTGTCTAACTTTGTCTGGAAGAAACATCACGGCCGTCGGCCCATGAATTAATTTAGGGATATAGGGAAATGCACGTCAATTTTAACTTCCGTTGACTCTGTCTACCTTCTTGACTGGACTCCAAAGGATGTTGAATATCGTTGTTGGAAGGTATGGAAAAATGTGGTTGGAAACCATAATCAATGACTTAAACGCCGTTGTACTGGTTATGATCATCTTTAGCTGTTACTAAACACACTTCTCCTCAGAAGAAAAAAATAAGAGCAAAAATTCAAAAAATCGCATGCGGCGTAAAATGGACAAAATGTTATTTTTGCTCATCTGCGTTAACTCTTGTTTTTGTTCTCTTATCATTTCTATTTACTGTTCATTTTTTTAAACCCTAAACGGACATTCAGTCGTTTATCATACTTGCATAGAAGGATAATTACAGCTTCCACACTACATGTGTTAAGACCATGTCTATTATCGTACGTTCTGATTGGCGCATTCTAACTACAGCCACTCAAGCCCTTGCACGCACTGCTTACCTTTCACCCTTTCATTCCGTGCTACATCATACAGTACTACTGTACACTTATCCGCTGGGGTAGGTTTCCTATTTGACAAGTGGAAACCGCAAGGCTACCCCCGATCGGGGTTTGCTATCATTAGCCTGTTAGGTCGCACGAATCTAGTCAGGAATAATCTTGATAGACTGGGCTTGATCTTGTGAACGGTTGTTGAACAATGTCCTTACTGAGATGCTGCAAGCTATCAGTGGAAGGAGAACTGTGCTTGTTCAAATCTGGATAGCATGTAGATCGACCAGCATACCGTGATAGTATGGATCCAGTTTAGCGGGACAGGTAGTGACGTGGATCGTGCGGGTCTGGACACGATTGGGGGGGGGGGTTGTATGATTTTATGAGTACTGGTAAGTTTGTGAAAAATTGTCAGCTGTGAAACAATACAACTCTGTTGTTCAATTTTCGTCGATATCCCTTTAGAAACATCTGTAGATCGACCTACTTTCGCCTTTGGTCATCAAACAGAGGTCAGTAATTGTTCCGTCCTTTAGACGGTAATTTCATCATTAACTTATTCTGAAACTTCTGGAAGATATCGACTCCACAATAGTTGACTCAAAAAATCGGAACTTGTGTTAGATCGGTAACAGATAGATGCTGCAATTTGTTCTTAATGCGGGGAAACGATGGTTGTAGTGTCATTTTGAGAAAGGACGCTTGCCAATCAGCATTCAGTAACATGGACAAAACATTCACTATCTTTTGTGGAGCAAGTCGAATGAAAGAGGAAAATCCTGACGTTTTAAAAGGACATTTCCTCTGGATTTCGTGACAATCTTTTCCAAGGTGGCTGTGCCATATTAACACTTTCGACCAGAACAGTGGAACAGAATTTCTAAGCTACTCTACCGACATGAGTGAAGAGAAACAGACACTGCATCGTTGAAGGCCATCCGTTAAATACAGGTGATTGTTGTATGTAACTTTTGCACTAAAAAAGTGACTGCCATCAAAAGCCTGACGGAAGGAAGCTTGCTTGCAACACCACTTATTTGTCGAGTGACGCGTGATGCTGCTTGTGAGTCTACTATAGTATCCAACACCAGAGAACTGCCGTTGTATACGTTCAACGCAAAAAGTAAGTACTATGAAAATCAGAATAAAAAAGATGATGGCGTAAAAAAAATTCGGATGCAGAGAAGCATGGCAGAAACTAAACTTACATGGTTGAAAAAAGGTAAATCGCCGAAAATAATCTCAGTGCTTTTCGTACCCAGCGCGATTCCATCGAGCTTTGTACGCGAATCGTCATATAACGACATCGGTTGATAAGGCTCTGTACTGAAGTATGAATTCGTCCTACGGTAAGAATATTGTTCTCTTCAGAGCGAATTCATAATGCCTGCCTCGTTCATTTTTCATCCAACTATTTATGGTATTTCGCTTATGCTACGGAGTTAGATGGAGAGACTATACACACCCTCCGGGACACTACTTCTGCACGAAGACGGACTGGCCATTCCTGTCATTCTGGAAGAAGTCACCAGAGCCCTCAGTAGCATGGACTGCACGGTTGCTGGCCCGGATCGACTGACATCGAGTGACCTTCGCAGATACCGTCCTGCCAGTTTATCAACTCTCTTCAACTCTTTTCTCCTATCTAGTATTTTACCGAAAGCTCTCAATATAACTCGTGTAACTTTTGTCCCAAAAACTCCTTTACCCACATCACCATCCGACTTTCGTCCTATCTCTATAACTTCTGTTATCACACGTTGTTTCCATAAAATCCTTTTCGACCATTAGTGTCGTTCGGCAACAATTCGGCTTTCTTCGCCGAGACGGATGTTTTCAAATGACCTCCATTCTCCACCCCATTCTCCGTTATTACCCTCTTTCCTCTAAGCCCATTTCCCCCCCAACATTGACATTTCCAAGGCTTTTGTTAATGTCTCCCATGACCAGCTTCTTCGCACTGCATCTTCGTACGGTGTTACCCCTATCATTTTGGACTCCTCCGGAACGTGTTCTCCTCTGATGTGTCTAGTTTTTGACGACTTTTTCTTCATTCCCCAACGTGGTTTTCGCCAAGGGTACCCCCTTTCTCCTCTTCTATGTATCATGTGCTTGGAAGAAGCCCTCTTCGAATCTTATGACTCTAATTTTGTTTTTCATTCACCCGGCGGGGACTTGGACTATTTGGTGTATGCGGACGATGTCATTTTATTCACCGAGTCAAGAGAGGCTCTGCCCATCCGCATGGAGCGTTTAGAGACAAAACTGAACGCTATCGGCCTCTCTATCGATACGTTGAAATCGTTTTCTGTCCACATCTTCGTCGATGGACACTGCAAAACCACCATGTTAGATAACCGCTCCCTCGTCATAACCAGTAACTCCATACCAGTGTTTATGGTCTCCTCGGTGTGGCGAGTTCTTCGTATACCCTTCAACTGGAATGGGAAGCTTCCAACCACCACCATCTCCGATACATCCAGGATGTTAGAAGAAGTGAACCGCGCCTTCTTGAAACCTCAACAACGAATGGAGATTTTGCGATCGCATTTAATCCCGCGCTTGATCCACCAATTAACGTTGGGAGTCGTTCATAAGAAGTCACTCAATAGCATCGATTGCAAGGTAAGGGCAACGCTTCGTAAGTGGCTCCGACTCCCGAATGACACAAGCAACGCTTTTTTTAACTCTGGAATCGACGCAAGTGGCATAGGTATTCCTCACCTTCAATCGCGCATCCCTCTCAACCGTAAAGCCCGTCTGGACCGGCACCTCGTCACTACCAACGGACTTCTCCATTGGGCTTTGCGAGAGCCTTCAGACCAGCCATTCCTTCGGCTTGCTCTAAGTACTACGACGATCAGAGGAGAAGTTGTGACTAACAGACAGGAGGCCACCGCAGCTTGATGCAAGTCCCTGTGAAACACCTTGGATGGAATCGGCCTGCGCAACTCCACCACACCCCAAGCTCATACCTGGCTGCGACAACCTGAACGCATTCCGTCAAACACTTACATACGCGCCATCAAATTACACGCCGATGTTCTCCCTACGAAATGCCGACGGAGTCGCGGAAGACCGACAACGCCCGAGCAACTAACTTGCCGTTGTTACTCGGCTGTTGAACCAATCTCCCACATTTTGCAAACATGTCCTATCACCCACGACGCGCGTTGTCGACGACACAACGAGATTATGAACTATATCGGCAAGCTTCTTTGACGAAAGCGATCGTCCTTCCTCTTGGGACATCATATACCCCATTGTAACACGTACATTAAACCAGATTTGATCATATTTAAAGGGAATGTTGTTTATGTTATGGATATTGCCAACAGCTTCAAGTCCAAGAAGGATAAATACGGATCTTCCGAGGCAACCAATTCAATCGCTGATTATTTACGCGGCTGGAATCGACGCTTCACAAAGATTGTCCAGGCTCCTGTAATTTTCAATAACCGAGGTTTTATTCACCTAGAATCCACTCGCCTATTCCTTTCCTTCGGAATTTGTAAAACCAACATTAGTGACTTATGCCTCCAATGTATCCGCGGGTCTTCGAAAATTTATGACGCGCCGATGCAGTCCTCCCCTCCATGTGACGTAACATATAATGGTAAACAGTTGAATTACCACAGTCAAAGAGTATCGGTGTCCTTGATTTATCTTCTATACATGGCTTTATCGAAAACACGATGCCATGTTTTTCTAAGCCAGGGGCATTTAACCCCGTCTTGGCAACATGTGTACAACAAATATTTACACAAAAAAATAAATGGTTATAGATAAGACGCGTTCGTGTAAAAGCCTGTTTTTAGAAGAATGATTGATATCCAGTAAAGTACATATTGATGACACCGATGGGTGTATGCATCTACATGAGGATGCACCGAATTGAGCAAGAGAGCCGTGCTCATTTGCACGTGTTATCCGTACGGGATAAACAGGTTTGCAAAGTGAATTCATTTTTTTTATCACACAAGCGTTAATTTACGTATAATCCAAAGGTCCACTGTATACGAATGGCGTGAAAATAAGCGTAGTTCTTGGTAAATGCTAAATAGGTATTTTTTTTTAATACTATGGTCCTAAAATGAATGGGGACGAAAAGCATTTCTATAGGACAACGTAACAATACCACCTGATATAGACCTAACGAACACTGAATTGCACATCGATTGAAAAAAATGAAACGAGGAGTGCACCTAACAAGTTTAAAAGAGACCTACTCATGATAAGAGCTGTAGAAAAGAAATGGAGGCAACATTTATGAGGGGGGATAGAAACTGAAGGTTGTTACCTGTTGATTAATCGTAAACGATACATAGGTTTATGTGAACATAAAGATCCCTCACCCGATAAATGTGAACTGTGTTCAAGAGAGAAGAGGGACGAATTTGAGAATTATAGAGTAAAAGTAACTAGGATGGTGGAATACCTTGCGCTCTCGAAACAGAAAAATCTTTTGCTACGCACAAGTGTATAACAGAAATTAGCTGTGGGTAAACGTTAACTCCAACAGAGAGATAATTGTAACAAAAAATAATCCAAGTTTGAGGTGTGGAAGTCCGAAAAGAGTGTAAAGCAAATATAGCAGATTAAATAGATTAAAAAATTACTGCGTTCAGTAGACCCCATTCTAACATTCCCGTTTTAGTGATGATGCATGTATGAGTTGATGATAGTGGTTACGTTTCGAATTGTTATCTGGCATGATTCGTAAAACAATGGATTATCGTATCATCTGCGATGGTGTGCTGCGAACAGAACTAAGAGAGGACATCATTGGTAAACAGCAAAAATATTTGGGGAGAGAGCCGAACACTGATGATCGCTGGTATTCCTTTTTTATTGGGTTGACAACACTGTCTAGGCGATCTACAACAGAACAACCCTTTAGAAAAGGTCATATCCAAGCAATCAGTTTTGGGGTCATTTCCGTACATATTTAATCACACTAGCAAAGTATCATACCAAACTCAGTGGAATATCTTGCATACACTGAAAGAGACAGAATGAGTTTCACAAAAAGAATTTATGACGAGTGACTGAACAGGAGAAACGTAGTAGTCGGTACAATGAAGACATCAAAAACCTTATTGATGATTACTAGGTAGTTCGTCGTTCTTCACACGACGTTGCATGTACTTGGTGACAAGGAATTTCATTTCTCAGCATAGGGGGAAAGGAGCTCATTGATAACTTTTCGGGACAGCTTTGATCAATATCCGTAACGCTGTGCTATCAGAGGGCCTATTTCCAAATTTATGTGTGTTTCGGTTGACATGACATTCCTTGACTTTACTGGTAGTCATTACGAACTACGACGAAGATCATTAGAAGAGGTGGGTTGAATGCATCACCGTTTATACAAACGGCTTCTCCTATGTACAAAATGGAGGCAGAAATGGGTGAATCACTTGGTAGAGGATATGTTACCCTGTTCACGAAATCGAGAAGTGAATAAATGTAGCGGTGTTTACAGAGGAGAAAGGATCTGGGGAGAATCGTGACAAAAGGGGCAGCACTAAGAACACCAGGCATCCCGTTTCAGTCGACCAGGGATTGTCGCCGAAACGTTCTACGGCAAGGATTTGCAGACTTAGGGACAGCATTGTGTTAGATGCAGAGGATGAGAACATCGTCGGATAGGTGAGTTAGAGAAGAGTTGGATAGTGAGTACACCGATTGGTTGTTAATGATAGGTAAACCAAAGGTGTATACGTTGTCTTCATCTATATCAAAAGTTATAATACGGAATCCTGTTGGTTGGGCGAGTTTGTTATTAGTAGAAAAGTGTTCTGCATTCCGGCCCGCTCGGGCAGTTTCTGATGAAGTCGGAACCCCCTCGGTATCATGAACTGCATATTCATCAACTCAGATTCTAGCGTTGAAGGCCATGTGTAATAGTTGTTCAGGGGAAGCACTAATAGTGTCAAAACCTTCTTCGACGGAATTACAGCTAGTTCAATGACACGCAACACAACTGTATATTTATGGCGCTGCAAACCTCTTCCATCGTATAATTTGAAAAATAGGGTATCTAAAATTCATAGATGAGAGGTAATTTGCAGAATGAGAATGATATTCCTACACACACACACACACACACACACACACACCAATTTTGAAGTGGGCACAGGGAAAGAGGCAATAACAAGGGTACTTAGAATGAGTAAGATTATTGTTGTTTATGTTTCAATCAGAATAGAAAAAACACCGCTGAGTTTATCTGGGGGCGAACGGCAGTGAACCGAGTTAACTTTACACTTCATACCACGAACGTTACAGAAGGAAAACGTTACCTGCTTTAAAGCTTTCATGAGAGAGAAGAGAGTAGGGTGGTACTCGCAGTGAGTTGCATCTTCTTGACTGTGTGAACAGAAATCGACCATGGTCGACAGTGGCTGGTGATAATGTTACTAACGCATTAAGTGGTTATTGACGTTTTTAGTCAGCAAGGCCGTAATCACTGTTGATAACGAAATTCCTTGAGATTACTAGCCCAAGGTATCAAAAAGAAGAAAACGTGAGAAACGAATGTATTCGCTCTGTCTGAAGTTACTGTACAACTGTGTTATGTTTATAGGTTAACATTAGTCCTGAGGAAGGAATGAAGTGTCCGACATTTAATAACGCTGAATTACCATCGACATATTTAGGCAAATGTGGACCTCTGAGTTTTCTAAAACCCTAAATTTGACTTCAGATTTGAAATGTGCCATTAGGATTTGCCCATCCAAACAACTTTCAACTGATTTTACTCAGTAACATTGGCATAATCTATTTCACGATGTATGCGTGTGCATTGTCATCGGTGATGCACCAGTGGTTAGCACTATCGTCTAACTGTCATGGAGTACTGTGATTCTATATGGACCTGTATACTAACAGAACGCTTCCACATAGACAAAGGGATGAATGAGAATTTCGTCCAAGACCATTGACTTGAAAACCTACTGTATAGTACAACGGCTTGTTGGTTCGAACTGGAGCCAAATTAATGCTCCAGCTCTTGTCCTAGCTCAGCTTAGCGTGTCCGTAAGTCTTCGGGTATTTGCATTATTCAACAAGCACTAGCAGGTCTTTCTCTGGATTGCGCGTATTCTGTGCATTCAGTTGAGATAGTTTGATAAACGGAACGATTCTAATATCATCGAATAAGTCAAAACGACAATTGAAGCAATTGGATTTTATAAAAATGTTTAGACTAACAGTTCTCGCTCGCCTCAACTACAAATCAACAAAGTATACCAATAAAAGAGCGAAGAACAACCAGATTACGAAGCTGTTCATTGTCTACACAAAGTGACTGAAAATGATCCAGATGGTGATGAGGTAGATTACAATTAATGGGTTCGGAAAAGTTGAAAAAAATGTGCAACTGTAATTGTTGACAAGAGGAAAATCGAAGATGAATATCAATCGTTTAAGGTAGTGCGTCCGGTACACTTACTTTAATAAAAACACAAATATGGAAAGGAGGAGAAAGAGATGCGCCTTTAGTAAACAAATTCAACATTCTTCAGCACATCACATTCTGAACAACTCATAGCAAATGAATCACCCATTGTAACAGACATGAACTCCTTTCAATAATTTAGTCAGAACAGAGAAAAGACGTTACAAGATGTTAACATTTTGATTTAATCTTACTAGCTGCGACCGTAAAACCAGACGCTTTTCTGATAGCTACAACAAGTAAGCCGACTAATCAGATATTTTTAATCTTTCGCGTACTAATTGTTCGGCCAGTTCCATAGCACGGTGGATGATTGCATCAACGCTTTCCGTGCGCTCAAAACTTGCCGATGTCGCCTGATTAACATTGCTTCGCTTATCGCTAGAAGTCCTGGGTTTCTGTTATGTAGCTATGTCCTAATCGATTTGATCAGGTCAGCTATACTTTCGAGTTACAGTTTATTGACTGGGACACTTTCGAAGGAACCGGATTTATCGATCGTCAAACACATCGTGGCCACAGATCGCTCGATTGACTGAACCGTGCCGTTCATTTTTATTCGGTACCAGCTTGGTCGTCTTTCTCCGGATGAGAAGCGGCT
>LUCH01000809.1:34931-150964 GCA_013368495.1 Paragonimus heterotremus
AGAACGACAACACCTGGAACACCGTGCTCTTGAACGGACAACAGCAAGACAACGCCGGAATAAGCAAAGATATGACGTGGGACACAACACACATAAATGGCGCCCTTTCAGGATCGGAAAGCTGGTGAAAGTGAGAGATTACAGCCGACCAGAAACATCCGGCCCCGGCGCATGAAAATTTAGAAGGCGATGGAATGGACCATTCACCATCACGAACTGCAAGAGTACGAGTTTCCAAATCAACCTGAGGTCCTCGTGGGCGATGAGTCAATGGTGTACAATTGGCACCCTGGCACAACCGCGACAAGTTCCTTAAAGGAGGGGCGAGTAAGGTGGACTGTCAGGCAGGAAGTGTGAGCATCCCAACTTTCGGCAGAATATCTCAACACAGGGAGGGGGTGCGTTCAAAAACCCATAGCGAGCGGATGGAGGACGGCGTGTGCGACCGGATGAGCGATCGCTCGACTGGATCTGACCATGGGGCGAGACGTGGCAGCCGTAATAGAATGGATGACCAAATTGAAGGCGCGATTATTCCAACATTCGCAGGAATATCGACACGGCTGTGGAGTACGGTCAAAGCCCACAGTGGATAGACGGAAGACAATATGAGCGACCGGACAAGCCATCGCTCGAAGAAATCGGATCAACGGACGAAGGTTGGCAAGCAGAAAATCCCCGGATAGAAGGCACCAATCACACACCTAATCGGGTAGAAGTGCACACGACGTAAGAGCGAAATCGGGGGGTTGTTGTGGACTGGAATTGCGATTCAAAATCACAGGCGCGCATGTGGCATGGTAACTAGCGCGTTGGACAATAAAGATTGTGCTTTATTGGACGCCTTTTCGCTACAATAACACGTTCAGTATCAACCTGACACAAATATTCTCTCCATTGTTGTTGTTGTTGTTATTATCGTGTATCCTGGCCCACGCTGATATTTTCATTCCTCAATTTTTTCAGCAACTTTTGTTCTACGGGGCTGAATTAACATCTGGACTGTTTCCGGATTCGCATAACGGTGTCTTTTAGCAGGTCTTCCGAAACGACAATGATTCCAAGCTTACTGAAACCATGGTGTTCTGTTTCTCTGGTTCAGTCATTTTCTGAAGGCGTTTACCTGTTGATCACAGCACTGAAATTTAAGTATCTTTGATCTCTTCTGGCTGCAGATTGAAGAAAATGTTTGCTTGGGTCAGCAGTGGCACTGAATTCCGAGACATCTTTATAAGATTTGTTCCAATCTTTGGCTAAGCCGAAAATGATTTAGACAGCGAAGATATCTCAACCGAAAAGATGCTCTGATAGGTTTGAACTTCCTGAAACTGGATTTGACCCATCTATTCTCTCCACATTATCGATCTGGTAAGAAAATATCAAAGGTACCTGAGACCAATATTTGTAACTGTCATCGGCATTGTGGAATGGCTGTAATCCAGGCGTTCGTACTTGGGACTGCTTGTCTAGGCAATTACAGCGTTTTTTTGCTAATGTCTTCACATTTCCCATCGAAACCTATTACTATTCAAAAGTGCCGCACGTCTTACACATTACATGACAAGGTTTGATCCTCAAAAGCGCATTTTCCGACATTTGTGACCTGTCATGGATTCTTGTCACGTGGATTCACAATGTGGTCGTTCGCCATTGAGCTAAATATTGATTTGCCATGTTGAAACATGCTTCGTTTCTGAATATTCACTTATCTAGTATGAATAAGTTTACTAGTTCCTACATTATGATTCATTATCGGTGGGTTCGGTAAGCTGACTGAGTGATCCGAGGTGCACGTATCTCGGACGGGAAGGAGATTACAGGACAGTGTTGCCTTCGAGGCATATGGCTGATGTGTCTTATTACCCCGAGCCTTAAAAGCCATGTACACGAATGCAGCTCAGTTATATAGATATATCATTTGTTCCCTGTTCCGGTCTCAGCTTCTTATTCCCATTTTACATGACTATTGAACTACTGATCCAGTTAAGGTAGTTCTTGAATGAGATGTCCATCTGACTACTAGGTGGCCGAAGACCATTGTATCACACGTTTTCTCCTAAACATGGAAACATAGGATGTTACTTAAATAAATCTTACCATTAAAAGAGTGTCAGTAGTATATCTTAGTGGCGTTACTTATCAGTTCCTAGAAAGCAAACAATATTGGTGGAGTAGTGTTTATAGTAGCCATAATTTTCGTAGCGTTTCACCCTGTCGCCATGCTGCTAAAATCCTAAGTGTAACATGCAAGTCAGTCGTTTTTACCCTAAATGCCCACAACACTTACGAACCAACTTTGGAGCAAGGTGGAGACACCGGGGGACAATGTTCTTCCGACGTAGGGGTTCCAGAAACAGTTCTGTAAAAGGAAACAATGCAAACATGCTTGATCCAAAAGCCCAGTAAGGCATGCACACGACTTACACAGACGAAAACTAAAACAGCATCAACAACACAACGGCACGTTCTGTTACGCAGTTCAAATTCAATCCGTGCGCGCTTGCTGGTTTCGACTGAACGTCACATTAGATATCTGGAAAAATGACCTTGAGTATTTTAACAGGTAATCACAATAAACGGTAAATGGGCTCAGCGGCTTTGTTTGCCAAGAACTGGCCTCCTAGTTGAACATTCAATAAACCGACCATTCCCAGTTTGTTTAACTGACTGAAGACGTTATTATTCATACTTTCAATGCCACACAATTAGTTTAACTTGTACAAATGCATCAAATTATAATGTCCCTTCAACAGCTTAATGGGTTTGTTGTTTGTCTGCAACGAAAAGGCTTTCTTCTTAGTGAAAAGACAATGTGATAAGATAGCAGTGAACAGTCCTCCAGATGACATGCTCGCGGACTCTTTTATGGGAAGTCTTAAACGAGTAGTACCGGATTTTCTAGGAGTTTTTTTTACAAATGTAACCTGGATGATTGTTTCTGTATGATGAGCAGGATGTCAAACTGAGGAGCTGTCGAATGTTGTAAACTACGTTCTTTCATGCAATGCTTCTATGATGAAAATAAAATAGACAACTTATGAACTCTCTTGGGTTTTCTAATGGCTCATGAAGTGAACAAGTTGAGAAGACAGACAGTTTACACCCAGGCGACCCTGTCGGGATGCTATCTGCAATTCAGTAGTTTTCTTCTGTTGGGTACAACAGAGGTGTCATCAGAAATCCGCCCGGCCGTGGGAGTTGTAGTTGTATTGACTGAAGTTTAAAATAAGCGGAAATTATAGTACCAGATACTCGGGTTAACAAATGTCACCCACCGAATTATATCCGAAACTATGACGTAAATAGAGGAACACAGGTGACAACTACGATAACGTCGAAGTTTAATAGTTATCTTCCCATGTTCCAAGGGATGATGATAGTCTCATTGATAAAGCGTTGCTTGGGTGCTCCTGTTGTAAGAACTTACCGTACAGCAATTCCAGTCATTGCCCGTTCAAATGGACGGATGCCCGTCTCATTCCAAGGATCAAGTGTCTGTCTTTGTTAACCCTAAACAAAGTTAACACTGGTACGGTACCTGAAGAGCACCATGCAATGGCCACACGAAAAGACACTTATCAGTTAAGGCGAAATAACATCTGCCAAAATATCTGTTGAAACTCATGAGCATACCTACACCACTCGATCACGAGTCTTGTGCTAGACAGTGATCATGATCAGCTTCATTCCGTGTCGTCAACCTTGCACACGTGGGTCCGCTTACTGAGTTTCGTCGAAGCTACTTTCATGAGGAGCAACAAACCATCTTTGTGCGCTAAGGAAGAGTTTGTATCAAACCTGTATTTGCCCTTTTAAGCAAAACCGTCTAACCTGTTTATCATATGGTCGCTTATTTTAAAAAAAATTATTTTAAGCCATCTCTCTACACACATTACAGTTTAAGCTCTATGGCAACTAAACGAGATGCTGTGAACTTTGTGACAATCATCAGTATTGTCCGTCTAATTTCGTTCGCGTCGTTTAAGTTCAGGCGTTCAGCAACTGATAGATGGGTACGAGGTTGGGAGCTCATGTTCTGAGGATCAGTTCAGTTTTCATCTTATTCTATGCAGTCGTCAATTTTCCTAAAATGTATTCATAAAAAAATTGACAGTATCGCTTTTTAAGATCACAATGTCATAAAAGGGACAATATGGTTTCTTAGAAAGAATCAGCAAACACAACACACCGTAGTGATCAGTTCAGCCAGGAAAATATGAATCTAACAATTTTCTGAGCATTAACATAGAGGGGGCATTGGTGATAGCATAATCCAGTGAGATACCACCCTGTCAGATGATTTTTATCTAATGTGAAGTAAAAACCTTTACTTGTACAATTTTTTATTTTTGAAGATCGTTTTGGTCCGTAAAAGTGAACACCTCTGTGAGACCCAAGGAAAAAGACGTAAGATACAATGAAGTCGCTTTGAAACCTCCGATAATCTTTTAGGCAGACCAATGTTCCGCCTTGAAACTCACACACAAAATTTCGAAGGTTTGATTCTCTTTTCATATTCTGCTGAATACTCTGCAGCGCACCTGTATCCTTTTCAAGGTCAGTAACTACTTCGGAGTTAGCATGTTCAACTAAATATCAGATACAGACCCCGTAAGGGTTTGGAAAGCTTTCTTGTCTATAGGGGGAGTGTCCATTTTATCGTGGTCAATAGGGCATAGCCATTCTTAGCTGCCATCGATGGTGACATGAGAAAGACAGGTTGTAAGGCTGTCGGAGTTCTGGATTTTTCCCAAAGCCCTTTTTTGGCAACGATTACTTTTTGGGAAGTATGTTTCACGAACATTTTTCCAGAATCTTCGCCGAAAGTCATGTGTACACTTGTTGTTGTGGAAAGACACCACTCCTGTGGGCATCGCCTAACTGTATCGAGGCCAACTTGTGGAATGCTGGGACTGTAGCAGTTACAAACATTTGTGTTCGATCCATGTGGCAAGGTGTTCGTGGAGATCACTTCTGGAATGTCACTGATAGAAATGAGAAGTATCAACGGTTCAGGATTATAGGAGAGAAAACGTGACGAACAATTGTTTCCGAAAATCCGTGATCAGATAAGTACAATTATAGTGATTCAGCGAAATCAAAACAGTGTGTAAACAAGACACAACGAGGTTTAGAATAATTTCATGGGATCATGTAGAGCGTTACAAATAAGCAAGCTTCTATAGGCTAGTCACTCAGAGAGAAAATTATTGTTAATAATGGGTGGTTTGGGGTTCCAACTACCATTACGTCACAAAGCCATCGGTCGGAGTTTGGATGGGCATGCAGACTGATGGCGTGATCTCTGGCCACGGGGACCACAAAGCTCGCACGAATATTCTGTGAACTACGGACTAGGTACTCAAACAGCGATCGATTCAGTAGTAGCTAAACCTCTTTGTCTCGTGTAAACAGTTTTGATTTTGCCGAATCTGTATAATTGTATTGATGTGATGACGAATTATCGAAAACAATTTTTCCTTACGTTTTCTCTCCTATGACTCGGTGGGAAGTGTCGCTAGGTTCAAGGATTGATTCTTGAGACACATCCGTTGGACTGAATGCAAGAAAGAAAGGGGACAGTGCCGGGTTTAACTATTATGGTTTGACAGTTTAGAAATGGGGATGTTTAGCTGTGAACCTTTATAGTCTTTCAGTTTATATACGAGTTAGTTCATCAGTTACCTTAACAAAATCACAAAGAAGAAATATTTCACGTGTCAGCTTGTTTAGAATAAGTTTATATTAATAACTGACAGGAGAAAATCTATATTTATTACTCTTTTTGACCTTAACCAGTCACCCTCATCAACCGTATACATTCAACTCATCTGACCACAGTTTTCATAACACAGCACGATTGATTTCTACCAATCAATACGCGGAAAAGATATGATTGGATAAGTTTCGGAATAAACTGTGAGACAAAAACTAATATAGAACTAAACAGTCAGTTTCGTTAAAAACATATGTCTGTTTTAATGAATCCAACAAAATTGGATGCCAGGAAATCTGATGGAATAAAAGAGAATAATTTAGGCCGGCATCTTGTTCGTACTCGGATTGTTCCGGTAAGCGACAATAAAATTAATAACGTGCATCTGAATTTCATACGTTAAAGTTCATTGGGTTTAACGATTTAGGCTGTGATATACCACAATTAAATATATTGTTGATATTTCAACCGTGACAGATCGTGTGCTCATTTCCGGGGTCAGACAACGGTTTGACTGCATTGAATATCTATTTTACATCTCTTCAGAATCCTTGGGGAATCTGGAGTATTGAAATTATTGTTAGGAGTACGATTGGCTCAGCGTAGTTTCTATCTGGATGATGGGCTCTTCTTTCTAGCAAATTTGCAACCGAACTGAGTGTAGTTTTCCCTGTCACACCGCCGACTGCACAATGAGAATTTAACGTTAGAATTGTTGTTTATTAATGTGCTGTGTAGCATAGCTTTTCCCGGAATGACTGACAGTGAACTGTTCTTGTACTGAGTTGACGTACTTTGAAAAAGTCTCCTCAAATAGACTGAAGTTGTATTATACATAGAAGTTGTTTAATGGATCACATGACAACGAATCGATTACCTAACTAAAACCTTGACCGGAAAGGAGTTGGGTTTACATTTTCATAGTCATTGGCCATAAACAGCGATATACACTAACATTTTATAAGGCCGACGATATGCCACACATGGTACAAACAAAGGTTTTCACTTTTAGTGCGAATCCCAAGTGAAAAAAATGTTTTCATTTGACTGGTATTTTTGTCAGTAAACCACAACCCCGAAATATTGTTCAGTTACCACTCAGTGGCCCGGGGATCCGTAGCCTTGCCGTGCATCTTACATGCACAGTGCGCTTATATTGAACCATGCAATTTCTACTGTAGTAAGCACACAACTATACACAATTTCATTCAGCCAGGTTTGTGTTTCTTCGTTATCTTTAGTCTGGTTAGCTCAGTGTGATTAAATTGTGATCAAACTGTTATTCAACATTTAATTTTCCATTGGTATTCCTAAGTATAAATTATTCAGAAATTCTAGTGTTTGTATTCACAGTTATCATCTGAGCCGTAGCCCAGAGAGTAAAAACGGTTCATACCGTGAAGACAGCCAATTCGAATATGTACTGACGGTAAATTTATATTAGTTTTTATGTGCTTCTTTTCCTCGAGGTGATTGTATCGTGATGGTTGTTTGGCGTGTTGAAAAAGCGTCCATCCCCCCTCCAACTAGAAAAGAAAGGTTACAATTTTGATAATGCTGTTTCCTTGTTCCGTACGTTTTACAAACACTACATTTCTGTAGGATGAACTTTTAAAGCAAACCGGCCGACGATGACACTGACAAGTGAGGGGGGGAGGAAAGGGCAAAACACAAACTAGGAGTTTGGGAGTGCATTACCATAGTATCAGATAATCCTTTTAACAGGCTATAAATGAAAAACGCTTTTCAACATGACGGTTTCCATCTGCTGCTCTTGATTACGTGGACGTCTGCCCCTATGTTACTTTTGACTGGATTCGTGTCCGTTCACCTCTGGTTGTAGATTTCGAACGACGACAGTATTTGTCTTGTGTAAGAAAATCCTGAATCATGAACTGTTACCACACTTGTCATTTTTCTGACGGTACTCTTAATTACTGTTATTTTTGCTTATAATGATTGGTCTTTTTCATTGTTCAGTGTTTCTTCCTAAGATTCTCAGAGGGAAGATAAGTCAAGTAGACAGTTAGACTTTTGCATTCGAAAACAACCAGTGTACTCTTTCCCGGTTGAGTAGAATGGCAGGATGAATTCAACTCAACTTTATGGTACAATTTATTTGGTGATGCACACTGTGGTCAGCCTGAGGTTCAACAGTGTGATGAGCTGTACAAAATCCGCTGAGTTTCTTTTACACAAGTCACAGGGGTAGCAGTAAGGTGTATGTTACGGGCCGATTGAATACTGAGGGTTATCTGCTTTAAATGCAGGGGTTTCAACGGAAAGCACTCTTAACAACTAACGAACCGATGTCAGAATGGTTCGTAGAGTAAACGGTGTCAAAGAATGAAGTTTGTCTCATCCAGATAATATTTTATTGTAAATTTTTTGCCTCATGAACTTCAGTTCATCTTCTACTGCATATGATTTAGAACATTTGAATTCAAGTTAATTGGTCCATAGTGAATGATATATGCACGCCCATTTTTCCTGAAGTAGTTCGTGTCTCTATCGCCCAAATATCTCACTCACATACTTCCTGTCTTGTGTAAACTCGAAGGATTAAGACCGGAGTATGAATATTCAGCATGAGATTTGGTTCACTGGCTTCTACCTCGTCAGGTGCTGGGTGAAAATTATCGTGCTCAGCGAACAATGTAAACAAAATGCTGTTTTTGCTGGCATATCTTGTTTTCCACTCGAAAACTAAATTCGATCAACCGTTCTGTCACACACAGATTACCAATAACTATGCAGTTGCAGACTGCAGGATAGTCAATACAGTTCTGCATTTGTATCAGCTATTAGTTAAACACCTTCAAGAACTAAGAGAATGGTGAAGGCATTATTAACAGGAGACAACATTCCTATCCTAGAATATCATTTACGACATGCGACACATTCTACACTAGACACTTCCGAAGACAAAAACCAGCAGAACCATACCCGAAACAGTTTTTGGAGATCAACTTAGTGCCAGTAAAAACCGGGAAGAAACAGTAAGGCAATGTCATCGGAGAAAATGCAGCTTGTTTGATACTCGGCCACAGGGTGACAATTTTGTCGCATGTATCCAGCAGGCTACGAACTGATTTACACACATAAAAATGACTATCATGAAATAATCACGAACGCGTCAGCGATGCTCCTTGTTGCTGACATCTCGCAGATGTAAATGAAACACATAACTGCACTGGAACGACCAGGCCATGCTTAATAGAACCCTGGAAAAATGTCTTTCTTACGGTAGTAAACTGGTACTGACCTGTATAAATGTATGGATGTTTTGTCGTCACATCAAAATCCGTCAGTGATGTTGAGATAATCCTGAAGTCAAGGAATACTTGTACAATACCGTTAGTGAAATCAACGAACATTGAGCATTTATAGGAGACAACACACAAAGCGACCGCTGAAACTGTGTTCACACAGATCGCAACAGATAACAGGAGGTTGTTGGAATTCCGCGTGAAAAGGAAGAGTGGTCATGCACATGGGTTGTAAGATTTCTTTCAGCAATCTAGGCACATGGAAGTGATGAATGAACTAACGCATTTACAATAAATAGGAAAGCTCAGTGAGTTAGGAACCAGATGGGAGGAACCCACGTCAGTACAGCGGTTATAATGGTGTTCTGGTAACCGAAAATTCCTGGGCCTGAATAATCGTCTTTCAGCTTTCCCTCTGGGCCAAGACAACATGACAGCATTTTAGCCTGCCGGGAATTATGTTGTTTCACAACATCAACTGCTGTTTTGTTTGTTACTCATCGCCTTTTCATTGTCTGATTGCATGTTTCGTCACAGAATAGATTCCTAATCCCCATAACAGGCTGTGATCTGGGGTTAATTGGTAGTACGCTTAGCTTTACACAGTCCATTGTATTTTAAGACAACCAGAGCAGTTTTTATGTGATCCAAGTATCAATCCGGTACTTTCAGTGGAGCACTGAATTCAATGCAAGCGGATTTTAGTGAGTTGGCTTTCGGGAATTAAACACGAGTGTACACGGTGGCGCCAGAACAGCAACTTTTGATTCAACAGAATTTTAGGAATATCCGATGATTGCAGGTGATCTCACTACACTCCCCACCACCTGTTCAACTTGTGGTTGACGTCATCTTTACGTGTTTGGTTGTTCAGACATTGTCCACGAGAATAACCAAGGTGCATAGAGCTTTTCCAAATCAATACCCTCTGTAGTATGGCCAAAGTAATCGACTGACTTTCACGTGCGTGCAACATATCTCGTATCGTTTCTGTTACTTTTCCAACACTGGCACCTGTACTATACCTTTCATGCATAATAATGTATCCTTCGTGTAAAAGTCTTCCGTTTTTGGGCAGTAGGATTCCTTCATTCTATTTTCAGGTTGTGGAAGTGTTTTATGATTGGTCTAGTGGATACATGTTTTGCAGCCTTTTTTGATTGCTACCACATGCATTAGCTAGTGCGATAGGGCGATGTCTGAGGGAACACTTGAGTTGTGAAGGCCATCATGTGGTCCAATCGGGGTATAGAGTCCAACCCAGAGGGGGCAGAGAGCACGAACCAATGAATGTCTTCAATCATCCTGTGACCTACAACACATTTTTAGTGTATCAAAATAAGCCATAGGTTACAGACGCAGGCACAGCCGAATCAGTCCCGATACCCGCGGACACATTATTGAAGCTTACAAAAGAGGTGATGATTGGAGCATGTTAGCTCGCCTAAATGGAGTCAATTGCAAGACCGCGTACAAGTGGTTCCATATCGATTGCATCGGTTACGAGGCGCAACCTCAGAAAGGACATAAAAGTAAAATTTTGAATGAATCGGAAGTCGACATGATACTGGAATGGATCTCCACAAACCCGACAGTGCTTTTCACATTTTTATAAATGCGTGCAAAGACAGAGTTTGCGAAATAATCATCAACAACCACTGGCATTCGATATGTGAATGGGCGGTTCATCACTGTAAAGAAGCTGTACCAAATTCCCGTCAGCATGAGCATCAATGAGAACCGGGCGGTACGACGGCATTTTGTTTATCGATTGTTGGAGTGCTATGAGACCTTCAAGACTCTCTGCTAGATTGATGAGACGAACTTCAACTTGTTTTGCATAAGGTCGATGGGGCATTCTTTGAAGGGAACGAAGGCATGCATTTCTGTCACCAACAGCAGAGGCCGAAACTTACACTTGATCGGAACAATGATAGAAAGTTCTGTTACGACCTACACGGTGCAAGGGGTTGTCTACAACAGTATTGACTGTAGACAATTGTTCCGTGCACTGATGGATAAACTGAGGATCGGCGCAGCTATGTCAACAATAGTGGTGATTTATGATAATGCCCCTTGCCATACTGATTTGGAATGCATCTTTTCGGAAGATGCTTATCAAGGAGGGCAGCTATTACGATTAGCACTGTATTCACCTATGCTGAACCCCATTGAGAACGTCTGGAGCATAGTGAAGGTGAGGGTGAAGCACCAGTTGTGGGTCAATTATGATGCATTGATAGGTGGTGATCCTGATCAACTACTGAGCCAGCAGAAGTGGCACATGCGTATTCTGTAGCAAGTAGTCCATTTCGCTATGGAAGACGTTACGGGGAACAGTGTGCCCATTTCGTTCATCACACTGCACGATTCTGTGTGCAAGCGATGAAGGACAAAAATATGGGAATACTGTCGCTAGTGTGGATTTTATCAGTGAATGACGAAATCCCTATTCAGGGCTAACATTATATGATTGATTTTCTTATTCATGTATACAAAAGGTTTTATTGTGTGGAAGGTGCTAATTTTTTAACTAGCTTTGTCGTCACCTTATCGGAGGATAAACATTTGAATAGTCTGAAGTAGATATGCAAAATTGCGAAGCACATACTTCATAACAGCTGATAGTATGTTCCTGTCTTGTTCAAAGTCCTAATGGGTAGAGGTGGCTGTGTAATAGTCATATTGGATGGGCGTAACCGAACAACGTATTTCGTTCGCACACTATCATAAACATTGCGGTCAGTCACAGTGTATCCGAACAGTTCGCGGAATAAGCCCGAATTCTCTGATATCCTTGTTGTATATTGATCCGTTTTCAGTTTGGGGCGTTCTACGAATACTCACGTATGAATACAAACGCACAGGTATGATGTCGAGATACTGTCTGTATTATGAATATTACCCAATGGGTAGTTTCTGTACTCGCTCCACGAATAGACGCATTCGTAATGCCTATTCCAATCGATAAGCACTTACTCATATAGTAGGAACATGATGAACGAGTATTTTGTCCTATATGGATAAAGTCTTTTGACCATTCGATCGTTCAGTTGTGCAGTGTGAAGTAGAATTCTCTGTGGACGTGCCGATGACCTGTTGGGATCTGTTCAGATGCCCGACCGCCTGACTTGCTTGTTAGTCATATCAACTCGCATGATACCGAATGTGACTGTCTTGTTTGTATATCTCCTTTGTCGTTAGTCTTCAAATACTCGGTAGTAGGTAAACGTATTCCCGGATCCTGTTTACCACAATTAGATGAGGTTCGACAAGTGTTGTAACCCTTTTTTCTGTGTAGTATAAAATCTAAACCCGACTGAGTCGACCACCGAGTTACTGTGGCCAACGACTGTGCGCCACTCAGTTGACAAATTCAAATCTGCCTGTACAAATTTAACAATAACTGTTAGTCCAATTTTTCCCATAAGTTATGTGCTCCTTAAAGCAAACGTAGCGTCCTTTGTTTTATTCAGTTCCGCTAAAGACAATGCAAAACAAAAGACTTGGAGTTATTTCATCCAATGTATTGCTCACCGGTGACAGAATGATAGCCCCATTAGATGGGAGTAAACCTCGATACTTTTCACTCATTTCGTTTTTACACCATCTATTCGGAATGAGTAGTTACAATCAATATCTGTTAGCTGGTCAAGAATTGTGAGGAACTGAATCCAGAAAAGCCTAAGTTTAACAGACAGTTGAAGGGGATAAAAAACGATGTCTAGCACAATTGACGACCATGGCTTCGGCAAATATCAAGCGTCACGGATTGTGCCTATGCACCTATGGCTTATTTTGATACACTAAAAAATGTGTTATAGGTCACAGGATGATTGAAGACATTCATTGGTTCGTGCTCTCTGCCACCTCTGGGTTGGACTCTATACCACATTGGAACACATGATGACCTTCACAACTCAAGTGTTCCCTCAGACATCGCCCTATCGCACTAGCTAATGCATGTAGTAGCAATCAAAAAAGGCTGCAAAACATGTATCCACTAGACCAATCATAAAACACTTCCACAACCTGAAAATAGAATGAAGGAATTCTACTGCCCAAAAACGGAAGACTTTTACACGAAGGATATATTATTATGCATGAAAGAGAAATTAGTATGGAAAAATGTATGGATAACCGATACGATGACCGACAGTTTTGTGACAGGCTTTCCAACTCAATCATATTCTAATCTACCGATTAACGTAATGACAAATAAGGTGAAGAAAACTCACTCAATACCGGTGGTGTTAAGTGCTTTTTTGTTGGGAAAACGTGTCATACAGTGCACTGTTCGAGGCAGCGATTACGGCTGAAGTAATTCTCAAGGTAATGGGGTTGTTGCCTCGTCACGAACGATACGGGCTTTAAACCGTTTTGCCGAATGTGTTCAGTCGTGAGTGTCTACCATCAGGGTGAAAGATTGCACAACCATCCAAACGCAGATATAAGTAAATCCAAGCGATTGGCATAGGTATCTACAAAACTGTTAGCTTTTCGTTTTAAGTGTTTCCGTTTCTCACATTCAGACACATCACGATTGTACAGAACTCCAGTAGTTATGCTTACGACGGCAATTTTCTAGAACTCAGGTCAGGCATCATCAGTGAAGTATTTATACCAATTCTCATTATATATGCTCTTTTAGCTCGAGAAATTGTTGTACAGAGAAGGTCGCCTGTATCAAACAGAATGCACCAAAATTGCTACAAGATTGGCTACGATATCCAGATTTGTGGTTTGAAACTGTAGTCAGGATTAGCGATCGTAATATACTATTCACACGACTGCTATTCAGTAGTAGGACCAGAACATATATTTTGACATCGAAGTAGCCGCGGGAAAAATACAGAGAGAAACATCGGAATGCAGGACCGTATAAAAGGGTCCTTGCTACGTAAAGCAACTGAGCATTGCCGTCTGTGGCAACCGAGAGGGTCTAGGCCGAAAACCGTATGCAAATGAGTATTATTGTTTGTGGTCCTGTTTAAACACTCAACCCATGTGTTGCTTTCTCGAATGAATAACCCTTGTGTCATCCGACTTCTTGGCTCACAACAACGCTGGTGGACAAATTCTATCTTCATCCGCCTCAATACAAGCCTCACAAGCAAACTCACGGTGCGTGCAGTCTGCTTCATCAAAATAACCTAAGCATATCAACCAGTTTCTTACTTGAATCCGTCTGTGTTTAAAAACAGTATGTTCCGTCTTTGATGCTGCTTTGATATTCTTCAGTCCCGTGTGTCATCCCGACCATATATCCTCGTATTCTTCTACCGCTGTGTTTATTCCAATTTTCTCTGAATTCCTCTTCGTGGATATTAGTCCTTTTGCGTGTAACTACTGTCACGTTCATGCATAACCACTGTATGTGAGCGGGCTATCGCTCGGACGATTGTTGGGGATAGAAACCCTTTAATATGCAATCCAGTTCTCAAGTCTTAACCGTCCTCACAATGTGTTCGCTATGCTCTTTCCACGATCAGACTACATGGCGATCTAGTTTCCATTGTCTGACGTCCTTGTTTACAAGACCGTTTTTTCTTTGCCATCCCGTTGGGAAACTGTTCTGTTCGTTTCCACGAATTTGTTCGAAATGATCTCCCTTCGTCTTTCTAACCACCGACAGTGGTTTTGATCGATTTTTTTTGCTGGTTAGACTCTTTACTAAACACCATGTATTAAGCATGTCAGGTAGTGGTCTACCACACTGAACAGTAATTACCATCGTTGCGGCCAACTGGCGTAAGATGCGAGGTAGGCAGATGATGACCTGGCGTACAGAAATGAAGTCACATTTGATCACAGTTCTCACATTCCCATAGACTTTCCAGTCGGCCTCTTTTGAAAAAGAGAACTGGACTCGAGTTTTTCTCTTGTTAGAGCTCTTCGGCAGTGCATATCTTTGCCACGCCTAGGGTTGGACCTTCTGCCACGCCTTCATGAGGCAAACTCGTTGACCACTGCACCATTGGCCTCACATTATACTTGACTGAATCATCATCTATGAACAGTCAGCCACATTCACTTGTGGGCAATACTGTGATTGCCCGACCGCCTCGAAAGGAAAAACAATAGCTGTTCTGTTAACCGAGAGTCAGACTGGAAGGTCTATGAGACTGGGAGAGCTACGGTCAACTGTGTGTGATGTTAATTCTATACAAAATACGCCAACACCATTTACTACTCTTCAGAAATGAAGTCGTTCACCAGAAGGGTTGGCCACTATAGATGGGGTTCGTCTCCCAGGCTGGGAATCTCGCGACTCACAGAATCGGTTGTTGGAGACGTTAGGTGAGATTGCGTCTAATTGGGCTCAGCGATGCTAATGTTGTCCTTGTCTGACCGAGGTGTATGTGAAGTAAGTACACTCAGTGACGCGGGCAGCGAATGCTGTGGAAAAGCCGCCTTACTAATGATGTGTTATTTTTACTTACAGCTCGGTTGTTTGTTTTCAAGGTGTAGGCACCTCGACGTTTTTGAATGATTGAATATAGACCTAACTATTTTTGTTAGTTAGGTCCCTTCCCCTCTCTCTTTTCCCTTTCCCTTCCTGCAAAGACTGCTTTTTCTTCATGAATGTGTGGCAATAAAGCATCCGTAGGGACCACCGATCTACTACTGTCGTTGATGATGATGATATCAAGACCTAGTTTTTGGTGGCGTGCTCGGGATTGAACTGTGACTTACACAACACAGCATAGACCGTCACTCCCTTTGTGTAATTGTATTGTCCGTTCATATTCATTAAGGATGCCAACTGTTTCTAAATTGCAATACAGTTGAAAAGTTTGGTGATTTTATGACCGACATGTCAAATGATTGTCCTCCTGTTAAAGAGACCTTCATTCCGTTTCACCTCCAGGAAAGTACGAAAGTTCCCGGCAGGCCTGTAGCAGTCGATTTGCCCATAATTACATTGAAGATAGAGGATCAGGAGGTGGCCAATAAACCACTGTGAGTTCATTGATCGGTTTTTAAAATTCCATTCATAAACCAACCATTGCTGGGTTTCACATGTTTAGGTTTTATATTTCGGGCAATGTTACATGAGACTATCAAAGAGTTGCGTTGATTTTCGAGGATTTTGATTGGTTCAATTTGAACACCACCTATATTCGATCACGGTCCATGCGTTCAGATAAGCCCACTTCGAAAGGAAGCACTAGATTCGAGTTTCGCTCTTATTAGAGCTCATCACTGGTACATACCATCGTTTGAGGTGGAATTTGAACTCCGACCATCGTGTTTGTGAGATCAGCATGTTAACTACAACGTCTGAAACTCCACAGTAGGCTTGACCGATAAATCATATCTGAACACTCAATCGCAACCTTGTGTGGATAGTGTTCAGGTTGCCTGATCTTCTCGATAGGAGACAGTTACTATCCTGTTAACTCCAAATGATACTTCCGCGATCAGAAACCTCTGTTATTTGCTCAGTTTATTCGATGGAGCCAGTGACTGCAACCTAACTAGAAGGAGGACACGTATACCAGTGACATTTTGCATGCACCTTCAACCGAAAACGTGTATTAGTAATCGAACAAAAATTGTAACAACTGTCGGACAATCCGAACAAAACCTTGCAGTACAGTGCCTAGATATGAATGTTTGGTCACACCTAGTGTGTTATTTTGTATAAGGCATTATTGGACTGATTGCATGGCTATAAGTTTAACTATATCTTGAAGTGTTCCCTAGTGGAAGCATTATCAACAGCTAAGAGTACCTTGCTCTTATGATTGGTCACCTTACGAATAAAAGAATCCCCTCATTAGAGTGGGAGATTTGAAATGATGCAATTTGTGTTTCGACCTTGCAAGTGGTCGTAATCGACATTAAGGGATCTAAAGTTCGTCTGAAGTCTTAGAATTTCGGGAAGCTATTTCCAGACCTGGAAGAAATGTGAAGATTACCGGATGTCACAGAGTTACAGGTCTTATTACTGAAAGCAGGAGTTAACGTTGCTAAAACTGCGAATCGACCACATCTCCGCGGTAACGAAGGCACACTGCACACAGGCATACCGATACTAATCGTCTGGCCGTTACATTTTGCCGATCGCCTGTCTTGTAATTTTCTTGCAGTTCTTTCTCGGTCATGACGGTAATGCGATAAGAAATATCCCCATACGATAAACGGTCATAGATATGCACGCTTTGTCAGTAAGTGTTTGTGAACTCCAACCGCTTTTCGATGTCCCCGAAGTTGGGTCAAAACAACAAGGTGTATCACAGTGGCTATTGACTTTCATCACAGATGAAGTTCTGAGAGGTGTTATGAATCTTCCGCAGGGTTTGTGCGAGAAGAACATTTAATTGATGCAGAAAAATTCCCTCTTTTCAGCTCTGAGAGAAAGTAAGCTTCATGGAACTGGAAATATTGTCTGTTACTCGCAGTACGATAATTGTCAGTATACGAAACGTACTGATTACTGGCACATAAGTTACTTAGACTCAAGTGGTGAATAACACCAGCAAAAATGCGTATATTATACATAAATAGAAGTGTACCAAGGGAATATCAAAAACTGTACAAAATGCTTGAATTTACTGAAATCCGAATAGCGCCCCAGAAATAACTTTGGCAATTGCGAATCACCAACCATGATAGTGGGGCTTGCGGGATACGATGCACCAATGGGTTGCTGTCAAAGTGGTCGTTGGCATGTAATTCGTTTGCTGGATGAAGTTGTACAAGTCTTGGAGTCGAAGATGCTTGCCACAGGACTGCGTATTGTTTAGTTTGTGTGGTGGCCTCAAGACAGGATGTTTTGTTTATCACGGTGTGCAGAAGTGAGTGACAAAACCTTAGAATTTGTGAAATTGTACTTGGTCATGAACCACGCCAAACCATGAAATAAGCTACGTACCTACGTACCTAAACTAACGTTGCTCGCAGAGTTGGAACAGTTGACCATCTGGGGCTCTGACTGCCAGGCGCTATGTCGGGCGTTGATTGAATGAACAGCTGTTTTTGTGGTTTACAGTAGCCTTTGAAATGTGGGTCAGAGAAGTATCAATGTCCGGATACGACGTTACAGACTTGATTACATATATGACACGTTCATCAGGGTAGTTAAGGAACGCATTGTAGGCGTGGCGATACGGTTATCATGGTGTTCCAGTTGGCCGAACAGCGACCTGTCAACTTCGATTGAGGTCACTGAAATTCCTATACCGATCATGAATCACTATTTGACACTGTTCTGTCAGATGACAGTTATCAAAACTGTGAGTACATATTTTTTCAGCTTCAGAGAGTTTTTGTGCTCATACTCTTTGTGAACCTGAAAAAAAAAGGTTTTAGTATACCAGTATATCGTTCTATAAACTGTATTCTTTCGCGAAGATTATCTTGCTAACATGGATCAGTGTGATTTATTATTTGGATGACGTACTTACTATAAGTTTCAAAATATTCCAATTAATTGATCCGCTGTGAAGTAGAACGGGGAAGCAATAGGCTCGTGCATAGTATTCTAAGTTGAATCTAACGTATCATTTCTCCACATTTAATACAATCATACATGAGAAGAACAACCTCGGATATAGATACTTTTAAGAAGATAAGTTACTCTTTCTGACCGTCAATTCTCATTGAATTTAGAAACTCACTTTTTGTCAAACCGTATGATCGATCGGTTGACTTCTGTCGATTCACATGCAATCCACGTATCCCTGCGGCTCCGTTCTCAAGTGCCAGGTTCTCGGAAACAAGTGACGTAGTGCCAACTGTTGGAGTGAAATGCCCATTTCCGTCACCACGAGTGAGAAATTTTATCAAAGAAAATCGACAAAATGTTCTCAAGCATCCAATAAATGAGGTTGGTACTCTCTCTGACTGTCTCTACTGTTTCCCCGTGAAGTTATTTCACAACTCTTACGTGTAATGAACTTATACAGCTCGTGGCCAGTTTTTATAAACATGCATCTCCAACTAGTGATAACATTCCCGGATAGTGACAAAGATGTAGGATGCCAAGTCTAACTGGAATATCTCTGTCGCATTCTCTGGTTATTACAAAACAAGTTGTTAATTTACAGCTTCATCCATACATTGTATGCCAACTTGTACTGGTTAGAACAAACTTATGCTACTCAAACATTGAGCTACGTGAACATTACTCATGTTGAATTCCCATCGCCTAGTTGCCCTAAGTTTCGCGACACTCACTTCAAGTTAGATCATAGCTCAAGTTAGGGATGAAAACAGTTTGTATTTGGGAAACTGTTCGTACTTAAAGGATCGGGACTTCAGGCAGACAGAACTGTAGTACGTGTAATTGAGGTGGCAACGAGCTTGTTAGCCATTAAATTATATGATGAAAATCAAATTATACCAAAAATTATTTTACTGTGAGCAGAAGTACAAAGCGAGTTGCAAGAAATTTAGAACATTTTTTCTGCAAGAGTCACGGTGCACAACGATCTCGCAAACAATATGAGTAGGTGGAAAATATTCTTCAATCAACAATTCTGTCAACAACTAACCCTGAATGATGTTCACTTGGATTGTGAATTGATTTTCTGTTTTGAACTGCTTTCTTCTCATATTTCAAAGGCCAGTCATGCAAGTTCTAGACTGTTCTCAAATAAAATTACTCACGAACATACCAATAATTTTGATACGAATAATCGGAAGAATAGCGATTTTGGTAGGATGCATTTAACGTTTTAAACATGTGATGTAGGGGATCAATCCTAATTGCTAATATGAACTTCCCAACGAAACTAGCTTCCATTAAAAGAATTAATAACCACTTTTGGTTCGTACGAAACGTTTTTTCACCAGTTAGCCACTACACTGGCGATGCTTTACAAACTCAGCCAACCTGAATGGAGCACGAAAGAGCATTTGGATCGACAGTGTTTGCACGCGGTGGACCGCATTATGGAGCAAAATTCGGTGGAACTGCGGAAAAGTGCTGGAAGAGAACACAGCAAGGTTGTACGCGATAACCACACACGGTTTGAAACTGTGATCGAAAAGAAACGTCTCGAGTTTGCGGAGAAACAAGCTGAAGTGAGTTAACTCAACGGTGAGAGATGTATCTGAGAAATTTTGTGGAAACACTGCATACTCAAGCACGATATGTTGCCCGTTTTTCCATATTTTTAGTCCTGTCAGAATAATCGGAATCAGTGCCCATGGTTTCCATTAGAGATCACCTGTTGGATGCACATGAGGACTGTAATTGTATGTATTTATGAATCCGTCAGGTACACATGATTTGGAATGTATCGCCATGGAGTGAATATAAGTGGAGGAGGTTACGCAAGACACCAAAGTGAATTTATTCTAGAGGAACTGATCAGTCAAACTACCGTGTTGACACGCGCATGTGTATACGGGTTACCTGCAGTCTGAAACCAACGATTAACATAAGCTTCAAAGGAAAATGAACCGCTCAAAAGAACCATTGTAACCTTGGAAACGTGGCCATTCGTCGATAGCATAGCATGATTTGTCAATGGAATAATGGATAGCAAGAACACAAAGACCAGAGTCCGAAACCCTGTCTGGATGCGGATATGCGCCGCAGTTGATTCTGATAGGGATAGTAATCACTTGGTGTATTGTCCCGTTTTCACTAGGTACACGTCTCTCTTACATTGTTGTTCGACGTAATATACCTATTTGTTCGAGTTTTAATTGTTCAGTTCTCACACCGTGTGGTTGTCTCTAAATCGTTCAGCTCATCGCATATTACCCAAGACGAAAGTTAAGCTTCCATCACTCGGACCCGTGATAATTAGTATGTGTTCTTTCGGGTACATTGGTCTAACATATGATGTTGGCTATATGAGACTCCTCACCAGCTCTAGATTATTTTGGCTTACAGCAAAAACGTTAGTTCCGTCCTAGTCGGAAGGGATTTGTGGCGAACTCAACACAACAAATTCCAAACTAGATGACAAACTGCGTTGTTGGGACTTCGTTTGAAGCAAGTCGGCAAAAATTTTTGTAGGAAGGAAGAAGCTACACTTATTTACGGTTGACCTTCAGTTCGTAGGCAAATTTCAAATTTCAAATAATCAATGAGATCAGGAAGTCTATCCTCACGTCACTTATCGATCATCGAAGCCATCATCAAATCATATGGTTATGAGGCTTTGAGTCCATTTCCTAGGCCTGAAGAAACACAATCAAATCAGCGTTATCGCTTACCGAACGATCATAAGTTTCGACTGGCACCTCGGTGTTTATCGTTTCCAAACTGCTTCAGTTTACCCGAATGACGAATGTTGCCAGACACTGCTGAGTTAAGAGTAAGCATCAGGAGACACCGTGACGGCTTTATTTTTGACGTTTTTACCATAGTGGATGTGGTGTGTGATCTGAATTTGAGTGTGTCTATTGAGAAAAACCAGATATACATAATTTACACATAAACCATCAAATCCATCCTTTTGGGCCTAGTGAATCACCTATTGACGTTGTCGACTTGACAGATTCGATGCAAGACTTTACTGGTTTGGAGTTCGGCAACTCTGTAGATGGAGCCAACCATCATAACTGATTGCTAAGCTTATACGACGATCACCAAAACACACATACGGCATACATCTTCCCGTAGACACAGAAAAAGTGGAAAAACTATGCTTCTATAGATTGTTACCAGACGTGCAACCTTAACATTGGTTTTCAGTTCATATTCGTATGCGTAGATACGGGCACAAAGTGGAGTAAGAATTATCCGTTCGACCATTCGCAACCTTTGACTGCGCCAACTGTGAACGCATATTTCCAGCCATGGTCAGTTACAGTTAACATACATGGAATGCGCGTTCTCAGAACACATCTGCGACATTCGCAGACCTTTGGACACAGGATGCAACTGTTTTCAGCCGCAGTCTACAGCTCTACTATGGGTTGCAGATGAACTGACATTATGGCGCTTCACTCAACGTAAATTACATTGCCGACTTCAGTCCTATCTCGTAGGTCGCTTGCTGTAGAGAATTTGGACGCTTTTGTATGCGATGAAGTGTCAGTTCAGTTTTGCTGATATCATCAGTGGAACTCTCGACTCATATCTGGAAACACTGTCGAATGTGGAGATCAAAGCAGTGGTAAATACCAACTGGTTCATCCGTTTGTTTCAAAGTGCAATGACTTAACTTGAGTGAAACGACGAGGATTTCTTTAGCAACAGTCAACTGCAAACAGTCGACAGCAGTTCCCATACAGGCATATTCATATTAATAAATGCAACGTCCATATGGTCCACGCTTGCGTCTTACTAGATTCTTAAGTGTGGTACGTGGTCATTCGGCGATGTGGTCTTATAACCATCCCGTGCAAATCTGCATTTCGCCTGGTCTTTGGTTAGTTCAGTCACTTAGGACGAAATATGTTGCACTTAGAAATTCATGAAAAAATGCGCCAAGCGGTTTAACAATTCGCTGTCTAAACACTTGAAGTATATGAGAACAAAGCTTTGACAAGTTATTCCAACTTTTTTTCTGTTGACACACGGCCGTCCACTTCAGATACACAGAATCCACACTTCACTTGTTCCCAAACTAAACAATACAACCTCATTCAGCAATGCAACATCTATTGCCATCTTTTCAACGCTGATACTCTGTTCACATGAGATATTGGAACATGTGCTTGCACTTGCTTTTTCTTCAATTCTCACTTCCGCATGTTATGTCGAAGAGTCTCCACGCCTTCACATACTACTTTGCAATTCGTGTTGATAATCTTTTAGCTTGCTTAATTTATTCGTTTCAGTTACTCAGCCATCAGATCATCCCAGGCATTCTATGCTGTTCTACATCTAACACACTATCGCAATTCGTCAGTCACAGTGGAAGGTTACGCCATCTGGTTTCTATGCGGCGTAGGACTGGATGACCGTTAACTTCTCCGTTAGCTATCACGGCAATCGGTGAGGTGTTGTATCATATCAGGAATATGGGTACCGGGTTTGCAATGCTAAGGTTTATGGCAAGGTCTGTGCTGATGATCTCATGTTCCTGGTGATGAGTCCGAAGCGTCCCTCACAGAAGTTTTCAGCCATACTCAGTATCCTGGAGGTAGCCGGACTACAACTCAACATTTGGAACTGCGTGGTCACTAGTGGTGGATGACAACTGTATCAAGTTCAGCCCGGTCCTTTCCACATAGTAAGCCATTTAGTTTTCGCCTGAAAGATAGAGGCTCCAGTAATCACCGACTGTAGGACTTCAGAGAGATCACTCACACACCTCTGAAGTTTCATCAGCGTGTTTGCCCGTTAAGACAGTGTCTGACTTCTAGGCTTGTGACAAGTGTGCTGCAATACACTTAAGGTTACTTATTGTTCAGTCTGTCAGTTTATTCGATAGTGATACCTACTTCTCAGGAACGGGTCAGTCAGCTACATTCGTTTTCTTATCCTTCTCAGTGGGCTGGACTTTCTAAATGTAACTACCACTATCCTAATTTCGCGCAAATAAAAACTGGAGTGAGTGCTTTCGAGTTGCTTCAGAATGTTTTAAAAAACCATCCGTTCGACCCCATTTTTAGGGTTAATAACCTCCCAGTAAGCTTTAAGTATGTGATGATGATGACCAAAGCGTAGGTGGCAGAGTTCTACCATACGCCGGACAGTGGTGGTTTTCGGAAAACGGCTTGTTCTTCAGTTTCCAAACACTGGTTGCTCTATCTGGATTGCACCTTCCTCTGGATTCCCGTGCGTATTCTTCAGCTTCGCGGTAGACTTCCACAAACTAAGAAGTGAAAATCCGGAGATGGTCGAAGCAACCACTTAATTGTCTGTCCTGACGGCTGCTGTCAATCAGAAAGCCCTGATCACATATTTCATTCGTGATAGATCACTCACATGTGCTTCGTGCACGAAGCCACCACGTGATCATAGACTCGCCTTGATACCTGACCCCAACGCAGTGATTATTCAGGCCAGGTTACCTTAACTGATAAGACTGAAAAGTACGAGAACGATTCTTACAATGCTATCATTAGATCAATTCTGTAAATCCAGAGATGTCAACTGGGTTCTGTCTCTTGCACTTGTGTGACCATCACATGCCGTGGAATCATTTATCATTCGTTATTTCTCAGTCGGGATTGAGCGCTCGCGCGGTCACTAAATTCTATTCAGTGATCATTCGCTGTTCCCTGAAGATCTATCGCAGGTGGGAGTTGTCAGCGTCCGACAACTGTCATTTCATGAAAAGACATGATATATCGAGACGATGTCACTGGCCGTTTGGTACTGCAGATAGCCATTGATTTTGTGGGACCCTTTTTCAGAATTTTCCCTCCCGTTTGTTATAGTTTCAACGTACCCACCGGAATACGGATGAGTTCATATGCAGAGCGTGACGTAAGTTTTGATCATTGCCTATTGGATCTATGACTCCTTGTGAAAAACCCTTCTCCCTTCCCCGTCGGACAATTTGACCCTGCATATACTACGTGCATCACAAACGCTTCAGTTGGAATCATCCGCCTGCGTTAACTTGAGAACGCACTCGTTGTTTTCACAAGCCCACAGTTTGTGTTATGGGCCGGTAATTACAACACTGAAAACAATTCGAGCAGTCTGGCATTACGAAGAATGTCCAACTGTGTACAGTATCATCACAGTTGTGATTAATTTGCACTCGCAAGCAGGTAAAACTGTACGCAGCTCTGCTATTAGTTGACATCATTCACTGCGATGGCAGCTACTGGCTTACCTGAACCATGAGACATTGTAAATAGTGCGTTGTCAGGAGACGAAAAAAATATAGCCCCACATACTGTTATAATTCCTTCGTGTAACTTTCACTTAGGGGCTAACTGAGGTTATGATTACCGATGTTTCGCTCACTTACGTTTTTATTAGTTGAGTTGTTACTTCTATGTGTACTACCGCTTGGTACTCCACAAGATACTTGTGTTAAGCTGTTTGTATACACGCGTGTGGTAGTGTACCTGTACACATGTAACGTGGGCACTTTCAGTTGCGCAGACTCAATCGCACTGCACGCAAATCCGTCCAGCGAATAAAAGAAGCTGAACATCGATTACAAGCTCACTCGTTACAAGTGGTCAATCGACTTATTGGATTGACAAGTTCGAATGCCCGTTCACGATGGCATGCGGATATGATGGACTCCGCGGATGCTCGGAAAATGCGGGTAAAGGAGTTGAGGTTAGTAAATGTTTTTCATTATATATAATACACACGGTTTATTCTTGTACCTGCTGTGTGATACGTCCGCATACACATTAGCACGACTCTCATGACTGTTTATTCCATTGACCCAATCTTTTAATCAATAGTGCTTATTGATTGTTCTGTTGATGTTGCCAACACCGTGTGTAACTTAGTGTTGTTTTTGGATGCGTGCTTGCTTAACCGTCTTATCGTGTGTTTTCCGATTCACATAGCTGCGTTTATACAGGGTAGTTTGACAGTCCTGAAAAAGTAATCATCCTATTGGCAGTTCCTCTTGTAATTGTCCGGGAACAAGGGAAATTTCATTCAAACATGCGTGCGTTTCTGAATGTAATAGACAGTGGATTCCGGTCAGGTATTCACTTGGTAGGCTTACCAAATACTCACATATCCAACGCGGTGAAGAATTAATAACACTGCACTTTTTACCACTGCTGGAACAACTCACAGTGAAACCTACTATCAACAACTTTGTGAGTATCCGGTGGGGAATACTCACAACGAATCACAGGGAGAATACAGTGTCTCCATTGTTCCACACTTCGACTCAACATCAACGAGGTTCATCACAGTGGACTGAAGTGTTTTGTTTCATTTAAGTCAAAACGGTTATCACGTATGACCCAAAACAAACTAGACATATGAAGAACTTAGGACAACACTTTGGCTAAGCTCTTTGTTTTGCGTTCGTCACGAGACAGAACCGTCGAAAAAATCACTCTAAGTTTTCCCCTTTACTCAGCGTGCTTGTTGGTTTGTGAAAGTGGAAGTCGTCATTTTTGATGTGTTCCATTAACTGAGAGAATGAGGTTTCAAACTGTGAACCAGTGATTGCAATTTCTTCCATAGGAAATAAATGTATGGTTTACCGGGGTAATTTGTGTAAGTAGCTCTCTAGCTAATCACTTCCAGTTATGTTTGACGGTGCTGCTAGCGGCGGGTTTGAGTTTGCTGGGTAAGAGGAATTTATGCATTGTTACCTGGGTTGAAAAAATCCAAGGAACACAATGATGGTTCGTTTTTCTACATAAAGTTTGTCTCTTGAACTCAATACCTCAGCAAATAAAAGGCAAGTTGTCGATGTTAAAAGAAGTCACAAATGGACACAAAAGAGTGTCACACCATCGATGCTTGCAAGTTTTCAAGTCACAACATTCTTAGAGCTCATTTTTTTTATACAGGAACTACTAAATCGTCTGCATTGGAACATAAACAACAAATTCCACTTGCCTGACTGATTTTGTTCCAAACGGACAAAAAAAAGCCTACTACTGAAGCAGTTGTTCCGTGATAGTGGGTCAGGATTTATGGGATCAAGTTGAAATCACCCATGTCTCAATGTAACCCACACCCATCCAAGGTTACAGTGAGGTGGATGAGCCACTGTTTCATTGGCAAGCTGTGGATGCATACTAGATCTGGGTGAAAACTGAATTGGGGAGTTAGTAGTTAGATTTGAGTAAATCACTTAGTTATGAGTTCCTCACGAACCGCGATAAGAGGACATTGGACATAAAATAGTAAATGAGCATGCAACAATTATTGTTGAAGTAACTTACATAAACAACAGATAATTAGGGTAAACCTTATGATTAAACGCAAGTTTTCATGAAATCTTTCCGAAAGTGAAATGTTGCGACTGTAAAGCAGTCAACGACTTTTTTCGCTGATGGTGTGGATTACTGTGGACAGGAACCGATTTGCTTTTTTTGCCTACAGGAGCCAATACAAAGTTACCTCCTATTAGCTTCGTCAAAAATGGTTGTTTAGACTCTAAAGCTACTTTTTCTTCTATTGCAGTGAAATTGAGCGATCGTATTATACTACTCATACCGCGGCTATTCAGTAGCAGGTACAGAGCATATATTTTGACATCGTACAAGCCACAAGAAGAATGCAGGAAGGATCATCACAGTGCAGCATCACCCATAATGGTCCCTGCTACTTAATAGAACTGAGCATAGACGTCTGTGGCAGCCGAGACGGTCTGAGGCCGAATACCGCGTGCAAATTGGTGGTTTTGTGTCTGGTTTTGTTTAAATGATTAACCCATGTGTTGCTTTGTCGAATAAACAACCTTTGTGCCGTCCGCGTTCCTGGATCACATCACTATGTCCAACAGCTTCGTTAACCGAATAGAATGATTTCTGTCACCTTTGCGTAATTCGTGAATGGTCTGGAGACTCGGCAAACTCAAGTGTTCGTTTACCCAGTTGAAACAGCATGATGTATATGATGTGGATCAACGGGTGATCACCAGACCAAGTTTCATTCAGACGTGACTCGATATGGTAAAACACACTTTGGAAAAGTTTCTGTGTGTTTCAGTCGGCCCATGATAAACATGACTGATGTGTAAATGATTGCCTGCAGGAACTGAAGTGATCCCTGTTAGTAGCAACAGTTCGTGACCTTTTGGCGGTCAGTTGTGTTATGTGGTGTGAAATGCAAGCTTGATAGTTGATTCACTAAATGTGATAACAGTTGTAACACATTGTCCATATTGCTGAGGATGATATGACAAAATTTAGTGATCGATCTCCATTACTATACAGGTCAATCGAACGGGAGGCATGTGCTGGTCGAATCACAGATCAGC
This sequence comes from Paragonimus heterotremus, assembly GCA_013368495.1. NCBI lineage: Eukaryota > Metazoa > Platyhelminthes > Trematoda > Plagiorchiida > Troglotrematidae > Paragonimus > Paragonimus heterotremus. The sequence goes on from LUCH01000809.1 coordinate 62,705, forward strand.
AACGCTCAAAAACCGGTACATTCGTTCCAAACTTGCGACATTTTCATCTTGCTATTCCAAAAACGTGGCAGTCAGTAACTGTTGTATCTACAAGTGACAAGGTGAACTCAATGAAAACAAACGTATTCAGTTGAATTTTGTCATCGAAGTGAAGCCGAACGTACTGCAGAAACAAATTGTACATGCGAACTTGATGATCAATCTTATCTTGATAACTTAACAGCACATTACTAACGACTGTTTTCAGAATGTATGTGAAAAACTGAGCAAGGAACATTTTATTGTTACATTTGTAATGTAATCCACCAGATTACCTGAATGGTAGATCTTAAGACGTGTCTTTGTTTCATCATCCACTTTGACCCAGGTAAATCATCATTCTGCCCAAGCACAAAAATCACTAAATTGATCACATTCGTGTTTAAAAAGATAAGGTACAGCTTTGAAACTTGAATCGATTTGGGTGAGAAAAGTGTCGGTTCTTCCGGTGAGTCATTAGTATAGTCAAAATTGTAGAATCTCGTAGATGAGGCAAATCAAATTCAGGTTGGTTATTTCCTGGTGGAAATTCCTCAATATTTGTGTTAAATCTTTGCCATTGCTCACAGGGCTTATCGCGATCAGTTTGTACAGATAGCTAGTTATGTGAACTCAAAACTTGCTCGTCGGTGATATTAATCAATACAAATCTGGTTGCCAGTTGGATTTGAGTTTTGATTAGATCACAAGATCCAGTCGTTCTCTTAATAAATATAGACCCGATAACCAAAAATAAATGTCCGTTGATAGTTTGTTCTACCATTAAAACCGTATGAAAATCAAAATCTCGTACTACTCATCAATAATAATAAAAAACACAAAGACAAATGCTTATCATGGAATAAATTGGTGAGTCTAGCTGCTTTAAAAAAAATAGTTGTCCCTTTTAGCTTCGCCGTCACCAATTAGTATCGGAAATACTAGTAGGTAATAAGTGACTGAAAATCGAAAATGCAACAGAACCGTAAGAATTGTCTAACAAAATCGGCAAAACTGCCCCGAGAAAATAAACCGCCAGTTTTAAGTTTTCCCCAGCAAGCGGTTAGTAGTGTAAAGGGACAAGGTATGCTGTTGGCAACAGAATTGAGACCAGTGAACCAGACTTGTCGTAAGGTAGGTCTCAGCTTAGCCCCTAAGACAATGTTTCTCGATTCTTCCACATTCTTGGTACTGATGAGACTCAATTAGATCAAAACAGCTGTTCACTACTTCGCCGACGCCCACTGAAGGATCAGCTGTTTGCAAAACCATTTTTCAACTCATTCTGGGGGCTCTAATCGATGATTGCTCGTTTGGAGGTCAGCCATAAAAAGGAAGATCGATGTATAAGTGAAAGAAAGCTCAACATTTGAGGAAACTAATGAACAATTTGTTTCTCATCCTTCTTAGGCAGTCAACGAGCACTGGTAGCTGCAAACGCATCCAGATCATCAGTGGTTGTCCGTTACTGGCCATTTTATCGAAACCTAAGATTATCTTTTGGAGACTGTGCTAGTCGGTACTGTACACATGGGTATGCCAACGTTAAACTTTTTAACCCAACCAACCATCACGATCTATCACTGAAAATTCCACAGTAAGTATAATTCCGTCCGCTAAAATTGATACCGACTTGGTTCGCGGTTGACAGACGTTGAGGTTACTAGTCCCAAATGATCAAAGCATTTGTTGCAATGCAATATCCTTTGAATCACTTCCACTGAGTGACCTAGTGCGAGACTCAAAAGCTCAAACCTGATTGCTTTTATATTCAATCAACTTTTCACCTATGAAAAAAAACCGTATTAGAGATGAACGTGTCTGTCTGAAGTCAGGACGATAGTTCATCCGTCCCGCAATATCAGTGTGCCTAAGCAGATCAAACTCGCCGGTGCACGTGATTTCCCGGATGCTGTGTGCTTACATTAAGATTACGCGTGGGATGCATTTCGGCGATCGGTATGTTGACAACATCTCAGTGTCCTTTATCTTTTGCCACAGAAAATTTCTGGATTGGCTCAAAAAACAGTGAACTTCTTTTTTAAAATCAATGACGTCAATTTATTGTATACCAAAACAGGCACCATGTGACTCACTAGTGTGGAGCTACCCACAAAATACTGAGTCATCTTCCAATCATGTCTCCGGGTGCATTTCGGATGGTTATAAATCAAGTTACATCGTCAGTCCGTTCGGTCAACTCAATTGCCACGTGGGTAGATACAACAGTGTTGAGGACAGCTGTGCAAGTTTCTTGAAATATTTTTCAAAAAGAGTAGACTACTTTCAATAAAAGTCCATTATCCCTGGATGACCGAAGAGTAAGATTAAACACTCTATAGTTTGGTGTTGCGAAATTTGCGGTGGTACTTTGTGTGATCACATGACCAGGTACCGACGTATTTGTGAGAGTCGTGTCCCAAGCTGTGCACATCGGATCATTCAATCTCTGTGGTTTTATCTTCTGTTGCTTCTGATTGGTGACCTCGGCTAGTACTGACTGTCAGCAATTGCTTTGCATCAACACTGTCCACTTCATGGTCGGGTGAAACGTGATGCACTTTCGCGACTTGTCAGCTGCGGTGGATCCAAGGCATTTTTTGCTTGGAGTGCTAAACGCAGAGTGGTCTTCAGTTGGTCTACAGTACACTGTAATCAACAATCCCAACGTTATTTGTAAACCTTATCACGGGTCATTACATTATTCCGACTGAATTCTGTGTGATATAACTTAGTGAGTAGGTTGTACATTTTAGCCCGCCTACAACATGTGGTTGACTGGGTCTGCTGCTGGGGGTTTTGCTCCCCAAAAAACAGAGTTTGTTCGTTATTATTAAAAAGCCATCTCGCTCACTGTTTCTACAGTTCTACATGTTTGAGTTTGACATACAATTTACCTTACAAGAATCCTATCTGTCTTCAATATCAAGCCAAATGACACAAACACACTATGTGGTATTAGCCGTACGGTCACTCCCTTGATTTATTCTCAGCCAACAAGATAACCAAACCAGTCTGTTGGTCAGAACCACAGGGTTTCTACTCGTTCCTGGGCGTTACTAACACCTTTATCACGTTATCAAGTATTTTAAGCAAGTTTTACTGCACCTGTGATGAATGATGCACGACAGCATAACGCACAATTACTTAGAGTTAAACAATGATACGAGTGCAATTAAAGCGTTTCTGAGTCAGATCTCAGTGTATGATTTGATTGGTGGTTTGACACACAGAGCTATGAAAGTATGCACCAATGGCACGATTGAAGCAGAAATAAAAATTTTACGGCTGACATTTGCACACAACGCTTATTCCGTAAACTTTACTGAAAGGCACTGAGAACTGACGGCACAGAAATTTAAACTCCCTTCTGAGGAAAAAAAGTCGGTTTACATGACGTCAAATTGGAAATTTGAGACGTTCATGATATAACGTTCTTTCCTTTACAAAAGCGTTCTATTTAGATTTGAATGCTATACCTGACTCCCTGCTATGTGGCTTCACCTAATCTACTTGCGCGGAGTGAAGAAGAACACGACTGTGAGAAAACACGCTGTATTTGCCGACTACCAGCTCGATAAATGAATGAAATGCCTGTAAGTATATAGCATGAAATAGTGGCCAAGTATGGCCATTTACTGGTTGAACCACTGTCTGCTTGTTCAGGCCAGTTCTTGACCCAGTGGCCAAGCAGGGCCAGTTTCATAGCCGTTGCGCTCTGATTGGTTCCACGGGCTAGCGCGACACACGCTCACTTTCACGCCTCCTACTAGTTGGTCCGATGTGCCCCTCAGTGCTTTGTTGATGACTGATTTCATCAGCTGTCACCGATGTTCTAATTAGACTGTTCTGATGAATTCGTCTCCTTACAGTTGATTGAACTGATGACTCGTGAAGTAAGTAACGCAGTTAAACAGACGTACAATGCAATCTAACTGCATCCCGTTCAACTTCAACCTAGCAGGTTACCTATAGCTCAAAGATCCGTTGTCCAATCGTGTGACCTCATTTTGCGTTTACTCTTCAACACGCTTTTGTGAAGCAAATTGGGCCAGCTGCATCATAATGTCTCTTGTGAAAGATTTATGTGAACGTCACCCTCATGGGGCTGTCTAAGGGCGAGGTGAAGCTGATTTCGAGTAGAATCCTGGTTTGTCTCGCTCACTCAGGGTACCACGTCTAACCGACAGTGGAATCGCAGTCTAATTACGGTTTGCTTGGTCCTCATTCTATAGAAGTCAAATTTCGTGTTCTTTCCACTGCGGAGGCAATGAAAATTCAGTTGCACAACTCACATCTGTACACTTAGAAACAGTGTTTGCAGGCTGTATGGTTACCATGACCGACCATAATGACTAAACAACTCTGGAGGTCAGTTCAGTCGCCGAAGTGCCTCAAATTCCAAACCACTGGGCGTAATTATGAGGCGAGTCGTTTTTGACTTTGCTCACCCGACAACCATGGTGATGTACAGTGTTATGTAATTGGTCCGATGATGAGCAGCCGAAAGCAGACTGTTCATAAACCACCTTTTATATCCTGGGGGCTGCTGGAAACGCTGAAAATATATACTACTGTTAAGTGGCCAGTAACGTAATATTTTTATGGAGATGATGAGCAATAGAGGCGACAGTGTCTAGCATTTCTCTGTGCCTGTACACGTGCACATTGAAGAAGGTGTCAGCGTACAAAAGAACAAAATTAGACGATGGTTACGGTTTAAAGCTTGGAAATGTGCGAAAGTTGACAATAGGCTCAATCTATATGTTGAAAAATGATGTAGAAACCTGATGTACGTTGTCTAGTCACAACGATCACTGCGATATCAGATATTGCTTCATAGTTGATATTTGCTATCATGACACACAATGACAGGTGGGAAGACGCTCTGATTCCAGGACAGTGCTCAACTTATAATGACGCAACATGTAAGTGACGCAGTAGGCTTTCTCCTTGCTGTTTTTCGTAAACTTCTGTTACAGACTGCACAGGCTAGTACAGTCGGATACCATCATCACTTAAGAGGAGATATTTGTAACGTTTACCAACCGAATCAACGCAGTCTTATATTTTGATGTTTTATGGTTTGAGATTGTGTTTGATTGAGGCATGCATTTGTGGGGTGGTGTGTAAATTGTACAGTGATGGTCGTTAATTGTTTGTGAAAGTTTTTAAGAAACAGTTATTGACTGAGATGTGCACTTGGAACGCAAGATACTCTTCAATGTTTCTACACATCAACATCTTTAAAAAAAATATTTGGTCGATCTGATAAAGCGTATATCACATGTAACTTCCTTGTTAATGATTCGTCATAATCGGAAATAAATGGTGTCCAAATCCCTTATTTTTGCTTACTGCTTTAAACTTCAAACTGTTATGAAAAGAGTCGCGTTTTTTTCGTTCCGTCACTCATCTGCCTTTCAGCGACAAGATCAAACGGATGTTATATTAATGTTATATGAATGAGTTGTGTCGTTCATAAAATCCCCATATCTTCCGAATGATTCATGGATTGTGGCAATTATGAAAGCTTGGAACTCCTCAAAAAGTAATCTACGTAAAATATTTGGGTTTACAATTTCCACGAATCTTCGTACAACTTGGTCCTATTGTCAAAAGAATTGATGGAAAAACATACTGTAATTCAAATGGAAGTATGCGGGACTTGATTATTCCGTTCATGGAATAAAACTTTTATTCATCGATGACATTAATAGGGGAGTAATGAAGCAGGTCATCTGCTGTTTAAGTATGAAATTACTGTGCGCTTTTTCTAAGGACTGTTTTTGAGCCCAAACCCTAACCTTATATTAGAATGTTAGCTCTCATAGACAATTAATTTCTTTTCCTTGGACTACTTCGTGCAATTAGGCGGTCTTCTGAGCCATTACATATTCACACCTTATATGATGAAATTAATTTCCCCAAAGTTTTATGAAATATTATGTATGTATGGGAACGGAAAGAGATAGTCGAAACCAAAATACACCTAGGAGAATTATTTTAACAGACTGACTGAGAGTTAAATGACATTTCTCACATATATACGAAACATTTAGTTGAAGAACCTAATTATATACCAAGGAATTGAAGTGACAACTGATGGTTTACATCCTTTCCAGTGTCGTTCAATAGTTATGATTAAGCACCTTTATTAAAGTTTTCAGATTATTTAAAATTTCGAACGTTTTTCAAGCTGAGTGATAATTATGTGAAGAATGGGCAACAACAAGCCACAAGGCATCCACGCTAAACCAGTATCAGGCGATTATCAGTTCCGGAGTTTTGCACACGGTTCTTGAATTTGAATTATATTGGACTAACCCATGTTTATTTTGCGTTGTTATTGAAACAGGAGTCATTCGATGATCACAGCATCGCCCGGCTTCGGTGAAATCGTAGACTGATTACATGGAGCATCATAAGTGTGATTGTACTGTTGTTTTGAGTAACAGTATATAAGAAGAGTCTGTCAAGTTGCACATGGCTTAACGTAACCTGAAATGCAATATTATCGTTTATCGGTTCCTTCGTCCGATGTCTGAGAAATTCCGCCACGTGGTCTGACTTCAGGATCATAGCGTGGATTTTACGTGATTTAGTGGGACGAAGGAGTAACTCAGTCAAACTGTGAGCTTTTTGAAACGCTTTGTAAGAAAACGGCTTTGTAACTACAGCGGAGGCTCACGTTTAACTCTAAATGGGTCATTTTAAATCCGTCACACTACTCATAAAAATTTCAAAAGCAGGCTTTATACACTTATTTATACACAAACGCATGAAAGTACAGTACAAAATTTCACCTGTGTTCATTGTTGAAGTTGTCAATAAGGACTAAACTTTCAGGACCCTACTAATGACAAATCGTGAATATGTGAGGCGTATAAACATGTTGATCGGTTACGACAAACAGGTTTTGATCAATATCTATCGGATTGGTTGCAATGCATCGGCAAAAACTGTTTGCCGTTTTTCCGAAAATTGATTAAATGTCAATACTCCATTATCTCCAGACTAAAACGTTTGGCACGTGTATAATAACCCGACAGCAACTTTCTCATCACGTAATGCACACGATCAACACATGAAGTTTGAATTCTCAAGATTCTGTACTCATTAGGTGAGTTAACCAGACGTACTGACGACTCGAACTTAACTGTCATTAATATGAACACATTGCGTAATATAATTGTCCGTTCAACGGTGTTAAATTAAGCAACATTAAACCATACTTTGTTTGTAATGGACAAAGTGCTAACTTGTAACAGTTGCACAAGAAATTCAATTTGGGCATCTCAGTACCCAGAGGTGTTCGCGGTATGATCATGGAACGGCATTGTCCTGCTTTACAGGTGTAATGTCCCACCCGCCACCGTTCAGCTCTATCCTGGACATCAGAAGTACACGATTCGTCATCGAGGTTTCCTTGGCGAGTCAATCAGTGAAGAAACTGACACGTAATGGGTGCGGCAGTTCATTCTACGGCCTCATGATTATAACAACAAAATTGTCAATTTTTTGGAGTCAGAGAAGTGGCGATAAATGCTTAAGGTTAGAATTTTGTAGGCTTGACAGCGCAACGACAACCATATAGTGTTGAAGAAATAATCTTAAATTCCCAAAAGTAAATCTCTCTTTGATATGACCGTGAAAAAAGACGAAGTCACCGCTGTGAAGAGTTGATTGTACACCTAATGGTTGCTTCTCCTAGCATTAAGACAACAATGGTTAGTTTGCGTTCATTGTTAGATCTGGATGTAGATCAACTCGCTAAGCTAGGTAACAAACAAAATGTGAATTCCCGTCTGAGGATTTACATGACTAGTTACTGAATCGAGTGTGTCAACGGGGAATATTTCCACCAAGAAAATGTTTGATACGCATACACTATATTATGAAAGAACAGTTTCTATTTTGAAAGTTATATTTGTTGAGCTGATTATTCCATATTGTCGGTTTCAATGCAGATTAAAACAACCGGAGCAGAATTACTCACCGAATTTGAAAAGGTGGCCTGATATGCTGCTGTACAGCTGAGTTGAGAACCTCCTCAAGTCAGTAATGGTATATTTGGTACTCATTCGTTCCTCATCCTCTTAGCTGCAAACATATTGCAGCGTTGCACATTTGTGCAGATATTGTCCACATCGATTTTCTCAATACAACCAGCTATACTTTCATCTAACAGATGGCTTAATATTTCAACATGTACACTGAGCACGGGAAACTATTTAATCCGACAAGCCACCCAAAACATGACTTAAAAACGTTGGAATGACGGGCCATTTCATCATTCGGTTGGGAATAGGCAAACGAAACCGAAGATAAGATTGCTCTGTGGCTTTGTAATGCTTAGAATTATGGTCTTTTAATAGTCGTAGAAAACATACTTAAATTGAAACCTCACACACAAGTAATAAGGAGAAGACCTCGCACTAGTTGCAGTAAGCAGTTTTTGTTCAGGAGACAAGAAACCGCATTCACAGATATACTGTAATATTAAGGGAATCGCATTCTGTCATTGGCTGATCCTATCGGCACTTGCAAAGTCAAACTGTACGGTGATTGGAGCAATACAGAACAAACAATCTGACAACTAATGGGGAGTGAAACATTGAGCCATTTTTGTCCAATCCGGATATAGTGTCTTTAACGCGACGTTTGGATTGGCTGTTTGTCAGATCTTCTATTGTGTCGGTGTTTGGGTAAGCGGCGAATAGAGTAGATTTTAACCACAGACGTCCATTACTTTTGGTTCTATCATCGTTTCATTTCTCGAAAAGTCATCTGACTGAATATGTTTCATACAAGCCATACACTTGTCTGTTAATGTCACTGTGGGTTGATCCTAATACCGATTCCATTTTAAAGTGTATTTAATATTGCCGTTTATGATAACTTTTCGCGACAGACAGTCAGAGGTAGTATCTGTACAACACAAGCAGCGTTTTGCTCGCAAGTTCAACCTTGACGTCTATTTGAAACCACATGTTCTGGCTATTTCACTTTGATATTTGACTGAATTGTCAGAGTTCTTTCTTACTCCTATGTTCTTACATCAGAAAAGTGTACCGCTTATTGTGCTCCCAAACTTGCGAGGGCAAGATCACTTCAGATGAGCCGAAAATCATCTGTAGTACAAAACTGTTCTATTTGTAATAGCCGCTTGACTTTAAAGGTTGATCTATCCCTGAATGAAAACCTTGAAATCAATACAGTGGATTATTTTATCGATCGACCTGACGAAGCACTTATCAGCTAATTTCCTCCTATGAACTGATAAAATTCAGCGGTTAGCAATTGGTTTAGTTGGATAATAGAAGTTTCATTCATTTTCTTCAAATGTTCGGTCTTTCCAACTTATATCCCATGAAATGAATGTTTATTTCTAACCTAACTGAATTTAGCTATGATCGTTCAAAATCCACTCAAATTCTGTACCCACACCCCGACATACAAAAAGGTGCGTACATATTTTTTGCTCACCTGTCTCCAGAAAGTGAATAGACGTTAAAAAGGTAATCGGGTTCGACCAGTGATTTTAAATGTCATTCTAGACACATTATCTTATACATTCTGTCGAACTGAAATACACAGATGTTAAGGCGAATACGTAATTTGTATGAAACCAGCAGAAACAGCCTACAACATAAGTAGTTCGTGGCAACATTCTGTTGGTCTTCGCACCAATCAAACTTGAGTACTTCATCATTCTTGATCGTGTATTAGGCACTTACTAAAAAATCAAAAAACCTCCTTCCTGAAGAAAAGAAGTTCATGAAATGAGTAATAAGCGCGATGAAAGCTGTTTCATTTACACAAGTGTCAAACAATGTAGGTTGATAGTAACTGATTCTAACAACCAGTCACTATGATGTACAGTCGATTAAGCTTAACAGAAGCAAATATGGATACACAGAAGCCGGTTGTTTGGCGTACTTATTTCCAAGTATGTATCAGTGGCACCAAATTAACTGGATGGACATGACTCATCTCATGACAGTCTGCGTTGATAGGATGTTCAGACAACCTAAGTCTGGCACTCATTATCAACCTAAGGCTTTTGATTTTGACAAACCAAGGTTCAAAATGGCACCCTTCGAATAAATACTCGAAACCCTATCGACTGTGAAGTGTAGCCTCTGGTTACCTTGGTCGTTTATTAGCCTAGTGCTCAATAAGCATCGCAACTCAAAACTAGTCACAGTTCGGGCCCTGCCTTGGTCAACACCGCATTCGGTTGTTTATCAGACACTACCATTTTGGCATAGCTAACAGAGCTAACAGCATATTCTTTTTTCAGACATTCGTGTATTGTGTAATTTTGTCCATAGACATATTTTGTGGCTTTGTCTAAAAAGGAAAATGAAGTCCAACGTTTGTTAACATCCTTCAAGCCTCATCGATCCAAGTCAGCTAGTATTCAAAAGATTTTGCATGTCTGTGTTTTAACACCAGCAGTTTTCGATATAAGTTGATCAGTATAATGTAGTACATGTGTGTCGTTTGCTCTGTTGGTCAAGTTATTCATGATGCTAACTGACTTATGTAAACTCGTCATTAATCCTACATGACTATTATGATGTCGCCACTTCGGAGTTCAAGGTGTCATTGTGCATCAGAAAGCAGCTTCATTTTATTTGAAAAGGATGTGTTATTGGCTCTATTGATGCTAGTCTTCTATCACCTGAGAATTTTCGTGACTTTGGTGATAACGTTTGTCAACACACAACAGTACACGCAAGTAGCTCAGTAGGTAGAGCATTTCCCGCGATTAGGCATGTCGCTGGTTCGAATCCGGCCGAAGTCCACATTTTTCGCAATTTGGTCTCATAAATTTTAACAGCTTGGTCATATCTGTTCATCGGCACAAAATATACCGTGCATCCCAAACGTGGAGAGATTGGTTGCAGCCGATATTCAAGATCACCCTTAGTGATCGCATGTCAGAGATCGTCAATTGCATGATCTATCTTGGTAGTTAGTTCAGTGCTGATGGGTGTGCGAACAAGACTGAACAACTCTTATGTTCCATGTGGTTTGATAATTTTTACAAAGGGATGGGTGCAGTGGACACTCGCGCGTTGGGTCACGTTGTATAGCTGTGAGGTATTGACTGTTAAGTTGAACCAAGTGTGCTGACTTTCTGTCATTCATATGTTCTGTCCTATGGATAACAATAATTTTAGATACTGAATTTTCCGCGATTTCGATCTAAACACATCCAAACTTTGCGTACTCTTCTACCATTGAGTTTGTTTAATTGGACAGAAAGTTTGCTATGTTGCCTTACAACTGAAGCAGCAAAGTTTTATTTCTTTAATTTGGGGGGTCTGTTGTAAACTACAACACAATGGCCATAGATCAATCGTCGAAGTTCTGGAGGCTTGTCTATGTCAATTTTACGCATATTTTCAATTTTAGACTTATGGATCCGCCACATCTTTGACTGGAGATACTGTATGAGGTAGTGTATAAACATACTTAATAGCGCTTGCATAAAACTTCTAAATATTCAAAATTTATTCATGTTTTTCTCATGCTATGTCAAGCTATGTCTTAGCTCTTACTAGATAGATATAAATCACCGTAGATATCGGTGAAAAGACCAATGAGTGTCATTTACATGACCTAAAAAGAAACCTTTGTAGCTGGCAGTGTATTTAGTAAAAAGCAATTATCAACGACGTTTACCGGCTTTTTACATACAAAACAGGCTGGCTCCCAAAATAAGTATCTGTTTGTCTGAACTCAAAAGCACGGATTACTTATCGATCGAAATGCACATGTCAGGGCCACTGCTGATCGATAATCATGTGCATCAGCGATTGATCAATGAGCTGAAATGTACTACGGACGCCATCTACTTATCAGAGTTGTGTTCTGTGTGATAGAACAGGCGTTGGCTTTGAAATACCGCTCAGTACACTTGTAACCGATTTGCTACTGTGTGTACAAACGAATATGCAATCCGGTGAGTAGTTCACGTCCACTGTTTGACTAATGAGTCAAGGTTGCCGACGGCCCAATCAGTGACTAGATCAAGGTTAACAAGAGTCACAATTACTATTCACGAAAGTAGTCTGATTCTGTAAAAGTGTGTTAACAATCATTTTACTGTGACGTGTCGTCTTAGTGCAAAGTACACGACGCTGAAAAAAAACAAGTAAAACAGGATTAAAAATGTTTTTTTTTAGGAAAAAGAACTGTCAGAATTCGTGGCATCATCTTCATCATCTGCTTCAGATTTCACTGCATCCACACAGCATGCACTATTTTCTGTGTATATAACAATCATGTAGGCTGTTCTCAATGTGTAGATCAAATCTGATAAGAAAGTGATGAACAACAAAATGGTACAGAAAGGTGCAATGATGATGAGGGCAATGGAATGTCGTTGCATTCTCAGAGTCAGGAAGTGAGTACAACCGTCAGTATACAGATATCTGTCCACTACCTGTATGACATTCGATTGGTTACAAACCACTGGCTGATGAGAGCAAAAGCATGATTTGGGTAGATCTTCCAGCTTATCATACTGGCTCGTACTGTTGTACACTAACCAGTCGGTATAGTTCGTAGGACCGCAGCACTCTAATTCGTGTTGTACACGTACCCAACATTCTGCGGCACTCATGGAACCTGTCTTCTGCGGCTCAAGTGACTGTACTTTGGCTTCAATGAACAAATTCATAATGCGTGACGGGAAAGTACTCCGATTGCCGACTAACTCTTGCTGTAGACTACATGACCAAATGAACGTGGTCATGTGACCCAAAATAAGCGCAGTTGCCAGAACTGTGATCGACTGCAGCCAACCTGTTTGATCGGAACATTTCCCAGTGTTCACGCAACAACAGGTTCGTGATACTCTTTCATAACTGGCCTGCAACTGAGAATTATTTTGAAAACTTTTGCCAATCATATGTCTGGATCGTCCGACGAAAAGGCTCTTGACATCAACAAGATGACCAGGATTGTTTGGGTTTGATTTGGTTGCTGAATGACGACTTTTCCAGCTGCGAACACCCAAGGCGCTCAACGTTGACAAGCCCAAGCATAGCTGACAGGCAGATACAACCGCGTAGAACCAGAAGAGAATGAAACCAATATTCAACACTGGACAACTTCGGAATGGTTCGAACAAAGCTTTCAAACTGAAACTTAACCCAATTGCTGCGGTACCAATCAGAGTGAAGACGAAGAGTAGGTGGAAGGTAAAGAGTCTGTTGATCCGCCGATCCAATGTTTTTGGGAACATGAGTGAACTCTAATCCGGTGTTAAGATGTTTCCAGCGGAACCTAGAAAATACAATAAAACTTCTAAACGAGTGTTTAATAATCGTGAAGCAATAGTGTCTAGGGATGTAGTATAAACTAAAAGAGTGTTATAGCATTATCATCTACGGACAGTGCATCCTGTGTAAAATAAAATTTTGAGCTAAAATTCGGATAAACCAAAATTACGCCTAACTGATTCTTCAAGAAAGAAAGTGAACCAAGGCAAATGTCGGCGACAGATGCTTGGTCTGAGTTCCATTGACTGTAAAGTAGGTTTGGACAGCCATTTAGCGGATTTCACATACCCGAGACAAATCGAGAGGTAACCGCCTTTAAATGTGAGATTTATAAGGTCTTTGTGTGATTTTCAGGCTCAACTGATCTGTACACAGTGCTCAAGGGAATACCACTCTGGTAATTTTTATGAATCTGGTTAAAAACTCAAATATCTTTGAATTGTCAAATAGCGTTCATCATTTGATAATCAAAATATACGTAACGACTTCACCAAATAGTTACCCGACTTCTGATGAAGCACGGTTGTTTTTACTCCTGCATCACCTAGGAGAGGTTCGCCAGCGTTTCGTTCCCTTTTCCATTCGTTTCCTTCCTCAGACACTGATTAAAACGCTGAGGTACCCCAAGATATGTATATATGCATACTGAACTCAACATCCTTATCTTGCATCAGACGGACAGTTTACTTAGTAAAAAGGTTTGTTTAACCAGCCGCTTTTCAAAAAGATGCACTGTACTGAGGTATCACTTTTATTTGAGCTCATCAGTAGTTAAACAGCGTCCACGTATTCATGAGACAACTGTGTTGACAATTGCGCCATTGATCTCACATTAGGCGCGATCGTATTATCATACGCAACCGCTAAGCCATGTTGGCTTATGAGTGATGCTTTGACTGACCGATCGCCTCGAGAGAAAACACATCGACTTTCTTGTCAACTCCAACTGATGACACTAAAACTAAGACTTCTGTTGAAGTTGAAATCAGAAATCTTTGAAATTATTGAATGATAGTTCGGTTACTGATAAGCAATAGGGAGTTTTGGTTGGCACAATTTGGGAATTGCTGACAACTGATCGGGCAATGTGAGCATTACCTACAAACGAATGTGGCCGAGCGTATGCACGTGATCATTCCGTTGTGCTTAATGTGAGGTTAATTGCACAGTGGCCAACGAAGTTGCCTATTGGAAATGTGGCCAGAATTGAAGTCCCGGTACGGACAAAGAAATGCACTACTGACCAATTCTAAGAAGATCAAAAGTCGCCTATAGTACTTCTTTTTGAGTGGAGATGTCTAGGAAGTATCTACGGGAATAAAACAGCTGTAATCACTTGTGAGTAACTTTCAACTTGTATCATATATAACCTCCTACCAAGTAGGAGTAAAAGCTTTTGGTATTGACAGTTCAAGGGATCAGTTATAACAGCTTTTCTGCAATACTGATCAACAAAGCAGGTTGCATTTGTGCAAAAGTCTTCTGAAGGCAAGAAGCAAGGTTAGTACAGTTATAACCCCATCCACCGTAGATGTAACAAAGATTATACAACTCACCTACAATACATACTGTAACGCTACACGGGCAAGCAGACTTATGCATAGTTCGGAATAGCTTCACACTAAATTGACTATCATCTGTTTTCATGTTAATCTGTTTGGTTTATTTTCAAGTGCCAGATGTATTCGACGGACTAAGAAAGGACCAAACTGTTGACCCAGAGACATCCGTATACTGAAGATATTCCTCCTACCACGAGTAGACTATGCTGTAAACAACGTGGGAATAATAATAGACGAAAAATTAGACCCGATTGCAACCAAGTACATTAATCTGACCTTATCACCTCATCGGGGCCAGTGAAAACGTTCCATCAGGTGGGTTGTTGAAGATATCCATACATTTTACTTATACTTAAGAGCTGGTCCACTGACCTTTACGTTAGCCAGCAGAAGTTAGCAACACATGCATGAACGTATTTTGTATGTATGTATGCGCGTTTGCCTAGCTGAAACTCCACTCACCTAGATACCATTTACAGAATTGCTGGATGTCCCTGCATCTCGAAACAAGTGTACATGCCCAGCTTTATATCAACGAATACGTGCACAACATATCCTGACAAGAGTCAGTTAGAAAATGCTGGTTCGGTCATTTGTGTGATAATGAAAACGAGTTTGGGTGTTATGTTCTCATTCATACCAATCATCCAGAAGTTGTCTGAGAGGTCAACTGTCTGCATACAATCGTCAACGACCTTGACTACTTCTAACCGGTAACAGATCAGCGAGTATGTGGGATTGATTTTCGCAGAATTTTGTTTCAGTTTTTCGGTTTTGAACATCAGTGGGAGAACAGTCTTAACTGGCTACCCACAGGAATGTTATTGTTGCGCTGGTGGCATATACTGGGCATTGTTTGAAGCGAAAGTCTCTGGTAGGAGTCTGGTGCGTCAGAAGGGAGTATCAGCCATGAGTTTGTTTTAGATCAGTGATGTCAGCTAGTGTCTTTTCCAACTTTACCGGCTGTAAGGAAACTCAAGCACGAGTAAACTGAATTCCTGCATATATTATGGACTCTTCCGGTGTGATATTCTGTTGTAACTGCAACTGAAGCATGAGATCTGAAGTTCTGGCAGATGTTTATAATTCTTGAAGTATGTCACACTTTTCTTCGACTTAGGACAATTTCATCGACCAGTATTTACTGCCACAATGGTAGTGACATGGAACAAAGTTTAAGTGACTCAAAACGCCCTAACGGATACAGTCGGAATTGTTTTAGACGCGTTCATCTGTTCAACGAAGTAAAAAGCTTCATTCACTTGGTAACGAATCCTGATTTGTCTTTATGGGTTACACCTTTGAAAAAGTTGGGACAAATCATTATTATATTTTACAAGCCTGTGCACACCATACAAACTGTCAAAACATCCGTTATCTTTAGTGAGGCACATACATGTTTATGCGTTGATTTGTTCAGATGACATAAACAGGTTTAGACGGCCTCTTAAACAACAGAACATTATTTTGACCCACATAAACATTTATCGGCGAGAGTTTACATGGAACGGAGTTTTATGCGCTTTGTCGAGATGAAAACAAACCGACCTGTTCGGATATGCGGATTAATGTGCTGAAATTTGAGATTTCTCAGGTCATTTCAGCTCTATCGAACTGGATGGCGTGCGGTCGATCATTGAAGTCAGCCATCTAGGTGACCTTACACATAGTCGATATCATGTGGACGATCGGGTTGTGCATTTTGTCAAATAGAACTAATCACAACTATGCCATAAATACTCAAGTTTAGTGAGTAAGAGCGATCGTGTAATACTACTCACACGACTGTTATTCAGTAGTGGGGTCCGAGCAAGGATTTTGAAATCGAAGTAGCCGCAGTAAAATATGAGAAGAAACACCGAAATGCAACAACGCATGAAATGGCTCTTAGTAGGTGAGGGAATTGTGCATTAGTGTCTGTGGCAACCTTGATGTTCTGGGTCCACTACCGTGCACGGATGAGTGTTTTTGTTTGTTGTCATTTGTAAACGCATAACCAATGTGGTGTTTTTCTGAATAAACAACCCTTGAGCCATCCGTGTTCTTGGCTCACAACATAAGTAGTTTGACATACTGAATAGGTTTTACGTAACTCATTTGCGGAAAATCTGGGCTTCGGTTGGATTCCGGCCAGCAACAGAAACAACGTGTCCAAACGTGCCATTGCAGATTTTTCGCAACTGGGCTTCATCCTCCTTGATAGGTGTTTGAAGAGTGGGTGTGCGTCAGATGATTTATTCAGCCGCTGATGAACATTTCTTATTGGGGAGAGGGGGAGTGTGCTCACGTGAACATTAGACCAACTGCTCAATCGTTACTAGACTGTTGTGTGCGGGCTGACCTCACGTCCACTTGCATTTGGCCTAACTGAGCCAGTGAAAGTTTGTACATCCAATGTTTATTTTTTCTAAACGTAAACAACCGAGTGGTGCTGTGGTGGATAGTTCATCCAGATTGCCTCAATATACGTAGTTATAGGCTGTTTAGATCGGACGGTATCAACCGGAGTTCAACAAACGACAGCCTTAAGACGTTAGGTTAGGAATATTTCTGTTGTACTAATGTCAGAATCCACCGAATGTGACAAAACGAAGGATGTCATTGACCGTCCGATTCCATAGTGTTTGATTTTTGTTGAAACTAGGATATAGTATAGTTATCTTTGTTTTCAAATTATTACCACAGAAACGGTAAGACAGTTCGTTATCAAGAATCTTAATTGCAAGTGCACGTGGTCTAGAAAGTTGCCGAATTTTATGTCTTGTGTTACTCACACTGATGTAAGCAGGCCATATTGCTCCATAGGATGTCTTCGATTGATGCGGAAGACTAACTAGAAAAAGCGAAGAAATTATGCCAAGGCTTCATGGGGGATGATGTCTAGTCTGCGAGGTTCATGGTCATGATCATAACCATAGAAGCCATGAGTCTGACTGAAAGGTACTGTGGCTCGGCCCGCCGCTCACCTTAACAGTGACGTGGAATATCCTAGAATAAAACGTTACTAAGAAGATTGAGAATTAATAAAAGAAGACTAGGCGGAAGAACTAGAAATGGTATGGAAACAGGTATGCCACTGACTGCGACACACCGCCATCTCGGATAGCGTTTCTAACCAGTGGTTTGAGTGATCACGAGGATCCCATCCAGACAGGTGACACCTACCCACTTTGCTCAATGGAGCAGTCGGGGTCTTCATATTTCGTGACCACGTTGTTGCTTGACCACCATGTGGTTTTACCCAACTGTTGGTGGTCTTATTATGTAATGCCCGGTACAGTAAACGATCAGATGACATACGGAGTACGTGACCCAACCATCGCAGGCTGTGCACCGTGAATGGTTGATCAATTGATCGCGCATCCCGATCGTTTCGGAATACTCGCCGGCGAACTTCCACAGTGCTCAGGCGATCACTCTGTTCAATGCGGGCTAGTTAGCGCAGACGACGTTCGTGAGACTGTGACATGTTGCAATCCATTAGCTGTTCCGCTGAGAATTCCCTTATTCTTTGTCACTCGAAACTGATGATTCTTCAATTCTTATCAATGATGGCTTAGAAGTCGTCAACTAACGCACACACAAGTCTTCGAAGCTAGCCTATCTGAAAAAGTACTCAATACTGCTGCCTACCGACTCACTTATATATTTCTGCTTCCGTGGTTGCAGTTAAGTCATCGTGCCAACGAGACATCTAGCTGTATGCGGGAAATTTCATTCGTTCAAACAGCTTAGTAGCTTTTGAACAGGTTAAACTCCAAAATGGTCAAAAAAGACCTCCGTGAAATGCAAAATGTGACCGACAACCAACTCTTAGATCATTTTCAATGAAAGACTGAATTTTACCATGTGTCTGAAGTACTGGAGGTGGAATTAGAGATGTCCTTAGCCTTGACAGATTTAGCATTTTTTTCTTACAGAAAACCCGATCATTCACGTGATTCAGCATGATGTAGCCACCTTCAGCAATGTAGCTAAATGCAACAATATTGCCCACGTGAGATATGCCGAGCAGCTTAGTGTCAGAAAAAAATCACACGATGATTATTGGGTTCCCTAACCGGCATCCCTTCAAAATGTCCTCCGCGTCACAGTTTAACGAGGTAAAATGAACACCCATAGTGAACGCTTCTCAGAGTGATGGTCAAACGGGAGAGTTTTCCACAGTATCTCATTATGATTGTAAGGTGAGCTTACAATGTTCATCATTTTTCTTAGAACTTCGTTGCAAATGAAACGGCTCCTGAAAATATTACGTGCAACCGAAGTGAAGACAGCGTCCAGGACAGAATGTGTCATGATGGTCGCTTACCGATAACAGCACTAGTTACATAAGTTTCACCGAAAGGCAGACAGTAAATGCGTGCAACTTTTGCGGGAAATCCCGCATTTTCTCTACTAAGGTGACTTTTGGCCAAATTAAACTCGTGAATATGTTGGACGCACAAGAGACACAGCAAGTGCTTTTGCGGTTGTCCAGTATAGTTCGAGTCTGTTTTTGTTGATGGAGAAACTGTTACTTAATATTACTCATTAAACAACTCTTCTACTTCTCAAACCAACTAAGGGTGTTTCGTCAGTTTTAATATGAATTTCTCTCGACCATTCTTGCATGGAGAAAGCAGGATGACATGTAGACATACATCTTTGGTGCACTTCAACAATGTACGATTCAGAGCTTCTACCGACTCACCGAAAGACCGTGAGAAATGCATTAATCACCTTTCTGGGTCCTACATTTTGTGGGCTCCGGTTTAGTTTGGATGAATTGTCTCTTAATCAGCTTGAATGTTTGATGATATGCAAATCATCCTTTTCATGTGAAGCAACACTACCAGTAGATAGACAGCTATAATACCGGTGAATCAGTGAGAATGGCATTGTGCTAGTTCTATACAAAGAGGTCTGTTTCAGCTTTTTTGATCGTTCAACCAAGTGAGGATCACGTCCGTTGCATGACCCGTTAGTCAGCTTGTTCCGGACAGTCCACCATATTACTAACTTGATGAGGAATCACATGACATTTGTTTATTAGCTTCATCGATGTGACGGTGATTCATTTTTGCCATAATTACATAGTTTGTTCAGGGCATGTTTTTTTTACGGCAAGCTCTCATAACTGCTGGAGTTTGTTATCAGTGTTCCATAAGCTTCCTGATACAACTTGATTTGGTTTATTATCATGTTCCACAAGCGTTCACTAAAAATTCCTTGCTTGACTGCCTGTTAGTGATCCTGTACTCACGAACATATAATAGTAGACTAAATGACAGAAAAATGGAGCATAAACAACAGTATGGTGTGAGTTCACATGCCTGCTCAACAATATCCATGAGATTAACTAAGAATCCATAATTTTACAACGAATTGTCAGCTATCGGTAACACTTGTAACGCTTCATTTCTGGTACGAAAACCTTGTCACAACTGGTGAACTATGCGAGTAGTCTGATGGATGTGAGCACGAGAGTTCAAGGGCACGTGCACAAAAATAAAGGTCAATTGTTCACTTGAATAGCCAAATTCCATAGGTCGTGGTCATGTGAAGAACAAGACAGAAATCACCTCATTGCGAGCTGTCATGCAAGGTCACCAAAAATCCAGTTGATACTGAAGGAGAAACTGCAGTGTGATTCATTGAAACTTTTAGAAATTTTCATTTGCAAACATCCAAAACGGTCATTCGGACAACACTGTTCCATGTAATTATTTTTGTTTAGCCCGAGGCTGGATAACCGACAACCAGCATTTTCACTACGTAGAGTAGTTAATTAGTTCTCCGGTGAACTTTGACGGGTTATTGTGTGGCCAAAGAAATTGTGAAAGAAGATGGAAGGAGAGATTAAGATCTTCAACATCTGAACCTGTCTCACCATCCAACCATCAGATGAAGTCATTTTAACCGATATGAACCGGCGCGGGGTGTTATAGAGATAGGAGTCAGGGATTCTATTTACATTGGCTTTCACAATTTCAATGGTTTCTGCGACTGAAAGCCTCTAAGCATTTCTAAGCTCTGGTGTATTAATGGCTGGTTGCCATAAAAAATTCAGTGAATCACTTTCAACCCATTCAATATCAGTTGGTTGTTTGGTGATCTTACCTCATACCTGGCAGTAATGTCACTTCTGTCTTGTCTCACGCATACTTCTCATCTACTGACTTCGGCTGTTTGGAAGTATTATTTACCCTTCCTGTTTGCACACTTGATCCGTGAACTGTAACCTTTAAACTCATTCAGTTACATATGCTCAACTTGCGTTAACTATCATGGACTGGTTTGATGAAGCTTTTGTATCGGAGGTGAAATTCAAGCTTTTGACAAGGTTACTGATAGCTAACAAGTTTTTTTTTGAAAGAAGTTCGATATTTGTAACGAACAACTGAATTATCTACTTGTTCTCAAAGTTTAGACGCACAAGGCGGTTTGTGTGTGAGGCATCGCCTTTCTTTGCATTGAACTGTGACAGTTTATCCATTAAGGGCTTGTAAAACACATAATGTATCAGGCTTTCTTCCCTCTCGGTGCACTGATCGGATGCCATAAATACCATCCGCTGCTTCTCTCCTGGGGAAAGAAACTGAAGTTAAACGTCACTACAACATGATTTCTGAGTGCTTGATTTACTTCGGTGGGAGCACCAGTAGCTGAACAACTTTCATTCGGAGCTATGCAGTTTGGAGTAACACAATGCTTTCTTGGTTTGTTTGACAGGTCTGAACAGTTGCAAGCAATCCAAAAGAGCACAAACACGTACTGAGTGGTATGTGACCAGACTATACAGTGTACTACTTTAAAATTCAGCACATCGACCTTGGTAAAACATCGAGCGCACGCATGAAACAGACCAGAAGATAGAAAAGCTGTTGTGTCGATATTAACGGGGATATAGATTAGACTAAGCGAACCGACTAAAATAGTTGATTTGTCTCTGGTGGATGTAGAGCACATCAAGTCGAACATTACTGACCTGTGAGAGCTTGATAACTCATCAGAGAGTGGTGGTATCGAAAGTGCCCATGTTTGGGGGTTAACACGCAGTTATATATATATATATATATATATATATATAAACCAAAGGCAGTAGTTTCGTAATGTCACTCAAAACGTAATGATAAGTTCTGATACATCGTTTATGCTGAAAAATGGGGTGGAGTTGAGGGATCCGCCTGACCTCTTTGATCGAAAGTCTGACCTCCTAAACAACAAGAGAAGGCTTTCATGATAGACTTTACTGTGAGCCACTTATTCAGAAGTATAACTCAGTTGGCAATGATTACGGTGCTCAAACCGAGGACACGGTGAACAAGACATCTATTTCTACCTAATTCTAAAGGCATCAGATGTATTGGAAACAAAATCAGACCCTCGCATTCTAACAAGACGTCTTCAACATTGTGGGGCTAACACTTCAGCAGTCATGGTCATCCACTGAGTGACTGCATTACTGTTTATCTGTAGATACCTTGTATAACTATCTTCTTTCGTTTTTTAGGACTGACCTTCTAAAAATGGTAAAAAACGGTCTCGACATATACCTACTGGGTGAAGCCCTAGTACTTTAATTCTTATGTGAACGTGGTAGAGCATTGTAAAATATTACAAGTGTAGCTGCTTTTTATCGAACAGCTTCCCTTCTGCACATGTGATACAACCGTAGCTATTACAAACGTAGTCCTAGACAACATAGATCTCTGGAGCAATGCAGTGCGTAATTCTAATCATCAGACGATAAGAGAGAATGATTATGAATCTTGTTTGTAAAGATCAGTTGAATTATCAACATAATTTTCTTAATAGACTTTGAGCCTAAGTCTCTTAACTTTATCGACCTGAACACAGTGATCATCCCTGTCACTACTGAACCTAACCTGTGATCGTGCTGTTTGACTTGTGCAGTCCGT
This sequence comes from Paragonimus heterotremus, assembly GCA_013368495.1. Taxonomy (NCBI): domain Eukaryota; kingdom Metazoa; phylum Platyhelminthes; class Trematoda; order Plagiorchiida; family Troglotrematidae; genus Paragonimus; species Paragonimus heterotremus. The sequence continues at coordinate 85,490 of LUCH01000809.1, forward strand.
GTGCTAATTTTCAGGTCCTACTCCTGGTACACCTTACAATTCTCAGATCGTTTTTGTCATCAGACACAACGGCTAACTGAAACGTGATCTCCCATTTCCATCCTTGTCTGCACACACCAATACAGTTTACTAATTACGTCATTTCGGCCGAAATGTCACCGCGTACTGGCACCAAATGCGCCAGTTTTGACATTGTTTAAGAACCTAACTGTATGCAAAAGGTTTGTTCAGGAACAAGCGGGCGCTGATGAACTCGAAGTTTGTCAACAAATCAGTTTTGTGAAGCAGGGTTTCGTCGAAGTAGATTTTAACCAGTCCTAATGAGAGCAAAACTCGAGCTTAGTGCTTCCTTTCGAGAGGGACTGAATGGAAATTTTATGAGAATGCGAAAGCTGCGATCACTTGTAAGTGAGGTCCAAGCTATATGAAAACCACTCATCCATAATCAATTTCCTTTGCATCTTGACGTACGGAAGTATGCAAAGAACAGATTGAACTGGGTGACATCATAAAGCTGAACGTAAAACTGCAATCATCTATTAGAACAACACCGTTTCTCCTGTGATTTCTCAGGGATGTTGATGCTAATCAACAAAACCACATGAATGAAGACTTCAACATTAGGAGATTGGAACAGAAAAGTCAGAAACAGTTTTTTGCACAATGTCTCTCTCGAACACATTTCGCAACATATCATCAGGTACATACTGCAATCCGTGGATTTATATAGCAAAGTTCAATGGACACTGTAAAGCCAAACGACAAAATAGACAAACACATCATTGCACATCAGCTATCAGGCAATCTGGCACTGATGAACAAGTCTTTTTGTACGCAGAGGGCTGGCTTCTATTTGCTAATTGCTACCGTCTCCGCGAACCGGGGAACCCTTTGATTTTTGTTGTGTAACGTATCCGAAACGCCTTCTCCAAGTTCATTTGGGTTCGACATTTCGACATGTGTCGAGTGATAGATGACGCTAGTTCCTTGTGAATTGTCACGTTGTAACCTGAGCCCGGTACTGTGGTGCAAACCCACAGACTGCAGTGTGTATCTGATGAAATGCAGCGGAATAGGATAGAGAGATACATTGTGCAAAAACTGTTTCTGACTTCTCTGTTCAACTTTGTTACGGGAAAAAGTTGCTTTGCTTCACTGAAAATTAAGAGATTAATTTGATGATAAACTAAGCAGTCGAGAAATTGATTGACATTTGGGTATCAGCCTAATAAGTCGTGTGATCGTTTCAGGCGTTTGTAGCTGAAAATCAAGACAAAATAGTCCGGCCATTCTTACTATGTCATTAACCTAATGGTTACCAGCACACACTCATCATATAGTCGACATGGAAGGAACTCAAGTCGCCGGTCCAGACAAAACTGACCACTACTAGTGAGATCTAACAGAAACACAAAAAATGATATGATTCACTTCAGAGAAGGTCATCGGCAAAGTGAGAATTGCAGTCTAAATTGAATAAAATTAATGTCCCAACAGCCATTGATTGATATTATTTGTATAGCTATATTGTGCTTTCCAGTGTGATGCGGATACTTTTCATGGTTCATTGGAGTCAGTTCACATCGATGGGTGACACGTATGTTGGAACCTAAACCTACCTGACAAGTTCACATAAAGACAAGACTTGTTTCGGTGTGATCTCTCATAGTTTATTACTGAGTATTCAGTTTTTGCAGTCTTAGTTTAGTCAGTACTTTTGTTTTTAATCAGCCGTTGCGGTTTGTTATCCAGTGATTGCATATTTTAGAGAATTAATATAATTTATAACTTGTAGAACATAGTTTCAGTCGTTGCTTGACACTACTACTTACCACCTAAGATTCTATTATAAAACCGGAATGCAAATACAGGTTTAAGTTTGAGTTAGAGGTTTGTGCGTTGACTTCAGGGGATTGCTGTATCCGTACGGAATGAGGATTCTCACGCGCCAGTGTGTTCTCGCGGTTTAATGACCTACGTGGCCATGTTTGCGCTTTAGAGAGCAAAACTTAAACTGGAGGTTAATGAGGATAACTTTAATTTTTGAACAGTCACTAGTTGAAACTGCTGATTAGAAGCCAACCGAACTAGTCGAAAGACTATGGCCACTGATCAGCGGCAGAAGTGATTGTGGTTAGGAAGCGCTGCTTTATTCCGGGTAAACTATTTGTTTGATGTAGAAGAGTGGATCGGACTCTGTCCATTCACCTGAACTGGGGACTATAGTGTCACTCACATAGTCTTAATTGTTGCGCCACCAGCGGTGCCCTTATGGTGTAACGCATATCTTGGTTTAGATCGTGAATAACGGCCTTTCGTTTTGCTCATCTCAGGCTGATGAGTTCAAGCAAGTCCACCATAGATTACTTTTGTAACAACAGGGTCGAATTCTTCTGATCACAGCTGGCATGGAATTAATTGTTATCAGGAAGACTTCCGTCAACGACAATTTTCCAAAGATTGAGTCTTCCTCTACATTCATTTGAAATAGTATTGATTTGTATTATATTAAATGAAGTAAAAAAACTCTTTGTAAGCAGGCAGTTACAATATTCTTGTTATTAATATTGGATTTGAATTAAAAATGGCCAGGTACCTATCACGGATAAGTTATAAAATGCTTGAAGAATTATTTCAAATTTGAGATTATTTCCAAATTTTCTGGATGTTGTTATTGTGCTGAACGATTCTTATATAAATGGACTATTCGCATCAAACTTTTTATGCAAATAGTCTTCTTTGTTGACATCAAAGCTTGTTGTCTTCTTGAAGCAAAATGACTTCTAGGTTTTCTGCCGTTGTCTTCCTAAGTTCGCTTGAAAGCGGTATATCATATCAAGTATTCGTTTGAAGGGCTGTAATTGCACGCTAGTATTCAACTTGATTTCAGCAGCTGCTGATTTTTGTAGATGGCCTTAACTATCACATGACTTCGATTGAAAGTCACACAACAGCAAAGCTATTGGCTGTTTGTTAAAGAGGTTTTAGTTATAAAAGATGTAGGAAGGCATATTCTATGGAAAAATGTAGTTAGCACTTAGCATAACTTTCACTTGTGGTGGGATACCATGCTGGTGGTATGTCTGTGATTCAAAGAAGGTGGAAATAGGCCAACGTCAAAGTAAATTTGCTAACAAACCTATAAACACATGTGTTATCTCTCTTAATCTATTGCACTGATGAAAGGCGCTCATCAGGAACAGTTTCTGTGATGTAAGAGTTGAAAGACATCTGAAATGAGTAATATATGGCCAAAAATTACATAAATGATTGAAAAATGTTCCAGCATTTCGGAAATTTGCACTTAATAACGAAACTAGAAGGATATGGGGAAACATTTGTCATATAGATCAGTTTTTAAAACAGGCCTCAAGCAGTCCGGATTTATTCGTTTCAGAAAATGTTCTAACAACGTCACGTCATCGCGCTAACTAGTGACCCAGAATACGCATATTCGGTGATAAAATATGAGTCGGTACAAACTGAGGAAATGGCATAGATTAAATAACGAGAAAAACCACACTAAACGGAGTGTTAACATCCCTTGTATTCTATTCTGTCGTGGACATGAGAAATGAGAGTATGCGTAAGACCTCAAGACCAACAGCAGTATCAGTAGGATTTTCAATATAAGAGCAGGTGTTATTAGCTGCAGAGCAGATGAACAACTCCAGTTAATTGTTTGTGCACTCACAGAGACAAAGAACTTTCGCAACTAGTGTAATTACTGTCAGAAGGCATTCTGTGCAAACTAACAGCTATGTTTACTAAAGCTTGTGCAAACTGAAACAAAACTTGTACATACGGATTTGATTGAGACTATGATTGATAATGTCTACCGACCGCCAGTCAATTCTGTTGTACTTTGAGTTCTTGTACAAAACAAATCTTACTTTTGATGTAAAACATTCTATTTTTCAATTTCCCCATATTAAACTTGACATGTGCTCAAAAGGGAGAATATTGATATGTTCTACCCATCTAGCAGATCTTCTTTACTGTGCGCCGTATAAATTGCTGATGCGAAGTCGGGGATTTGGTTAACTTCAGGTTGAAAATCACTTATATCTGATCGGAGCTTTTATATTCAGTTAGATTTTTCGCCCAGCCTTATGTGTTTAATAAGGGTTTGGTGGCGCAGTGGTCGACGCGGTTGCTTCGAAATGAGTGCAACTGGAGTTCACATCCCGATTCGGGCAAAAAATATACACTACTGATACATTTTCACATGATTGGAAGTGCTAAATTTGAATGTTGTTCAGTTATATGAACTACATAAAAAGGATTTCTGTTAGTTTGCATAATGAAATTCTACGGAAGGCAGGACCCTTAAGTGTATAACAACCAAGTTGTCACTTTTCGGACCAGTTTCGAAACAACTATAAGTCAGTATCAAGTTGTCATAAGCTATTTAACAAAGTGTATTCGTGATTATCACAATACGAAATGCAATTGCGAAATAACACTTTATGGTGAATATTTGGGTAGGTCAAATATGTATAAACAAATGTTGTAGCACGAATTATTTTTTGATAAGTACTTGAAACTGAAAGATATAATCTTGTGATGAGTGATCAATTTTCTAACCTAACTAACAATGTTACTATAAAATGAGTTCTAAATAAGTTATGGTGTTTAACGCGGCAACCAACTTTCTCAAACTAACGAACATTAATGACGCACACTCAGTCGCACTTCATTTCCTGCATGTTCGAAACAAAATCGGTTTCGATGTTTGAGTCTATTTAATGAAATTATTGAGAACTAACCTCAAAGTGATTTTAACAAAACCGCATCACTGAAGGCCTCATGGTTTCAACAAAATTAGCAGATCAAATATTGACGGTACACAACAATCCGCCAGTCCACTGATTCGACATAAATCAGATTTCGATTCGGTTTAAAATATATTGATTCCAATAAAACATAAATTTTACAGACTACAGGATTGGCCTGAACCAGAGACGGTAGATTCTACAGCGCGTGCTCACGGACGATCACACTGATGCACATAGATCAGTTATTGGTTTTTAACCAGCATGAAAGAACAGTGATTGGCGTATTGTCAATTCTTTGTCGTGAATTTATTCACAGACGGAACATGTATTGATGTATCGGTGTGGTAGGAGTGAACAAAACTGCTAACTCACAGTGTTATCAAAAACCACGTGTGTGTATATTTGTGATCAAGGTTTACCCTCATTCGAAAAATAATGCAAAATTGTCTCAAAATTCGAAATGATCATATTCAGGCTCTATATTACAGAACTTCTGAACAGAACGAAACAAACAAAAGTAGACTAATTAGACGTTAGTCGATTTAGCAAAATCTCTCTTACTTTCAGTAAAACCCCAACATCAGTGAATAGCGGAACGGCTTAGCGAAAGAAGATTTAAAATAACTACTGCAGCAGTCTGTTTCACACAATAGTCTGTTTTAAAGGAAGTTCCACTGAGGGTGTTCTTGAAGTATCTCCTATTTTTACTTTGCCGTAATTAAACAAGTTTATCCATAATCTACGGGTTATAAATTCGTGGGCTAGCTAACGCTTACTGAACATGGGCATTCTGAGATCAAACAGTCTGGGATGACTCACCGATTGACGAGAATTGTTGGATTTATCGTTAATCCAAGAGAGCACCTACATTTCATCCCACATCACAGTAGAGCCACAAGGGAAGCACCTCATCAAACCAAGTGGTCCGAAGTACTCAACATGAGCAAGTGAAGTTAGAGATCTCGATCCAGTGCGGCTGTAAACATTCAGCATACTTAGTTTTATCTGTCATCAATTCATGCAACTCTTTATTAAGGTTTATATGGACCGTTTCGTCTACGAAGTCAAAAGTGCTGGTGTGTCTGCAGTGTTTGTTTCTGTTTGTCTGTTAAGCCTCCTGTCAGACATTATTTCCACATATGGATTGCAAACGACAGAAGGAGAAAGACGATGTCGAAACTGCTCAGAAGTTATTTATCAAACAGGACTGAGACTTGAAGATGTTAAACTACAATACGAAGCTAAAATTCTTCAGCCGAAAAAGACATCTTCGTGGTAGTAGCTTAAGAGATTTCCTCAAGATTCAGTTGGCCATGTTCTCCTCTCTTCTAGTCATTGAGAATGCGCTAAACGATGGTCACAAACGTACACGTCAACAAGGAAGCTTATGCCTCATTTCTTCTAGAATTTTCAATAGTTTGAACAACATCCTTGCTCACCAGATCATGGTCTTAATGGTCTAAGTACAAGCTGGATCGAAGGTGAAACTGAATGATTTTCAATCCAGGTTAGTCGTGACGTGTATGGAGACGTTTGTAAACAGACAGTTTGTACATATAGGGGCAAACGTGTAATTTTCCATTTTCGCTCTTCCTTTTGATGTAAGAATGATTGTCGGAAATTCGTCTGTAGGTGTGAGGAACTGCATGATTTCACCCAATGGAATTTTGACATGTTTATTGTGTAGAGAGCTCTGTGTTAAATATAAGATTTAAATATTTGATCTCACTTGTGGAAGAGTACTCAGAACGTTTACTGACAAACTTTACTATGGTTTGCAATAACAAGATGTAACTGCCATTTACTTTTCTGTTTACATCTTTTCAGAAGGACCTTGAGTTTCATCTTCTTTGTTGATTTTTGCCCTACTGTTTTGAATGTTTCTTTTTAACATGCTTTCTCTTTTGGTAGTTCATAAAAGCCCCTGATCACGAACTAGCGTCGAACTGATAGCTATTGAGTGTCAATTTTCTGACGACATATAGTCATATCATCTCGTTTGCACTGATCGACAATCGCGGCAAAACACATTTAAGTTTGGTCACAACGAGAGTCTATTACAGGTATTAGGAGCGAAGTGCACATGCCCCATTTTGAGGGCTACGTAAATGGTCCAACATAAAGGTGTGATGCAGATAAAGGTCTGTTAATAGTCTGGTTCGTTTCTTCACGCCACTCAAAAATAAAGCATACTACATTGGCTAGCTGTTATGTCCCTATTAACTGTGGTTATTTCTTATTACGTCCTCTAATCGTCAAGTAGTAGAAATGTGTCGCTCGGCAAGTTCGATGATTTTCAATTGAAAATAAGTCCTGATCATGGGGTCATCGACTGGAGTTAACGAGACAGTTAGTAGTCGGGTAATTTCAGCACTATCCACAAACAGCCGTGGTGGAATTATTGCATACGATAATTCAGTTGTGTCTACTGTGCCGTCAGCCACCACGTTTCCCTTATGTAGGCGTGGCTGAACTACAAGTCCCAGTCGTGGCAACAGTATTTGTCACTAAAGTGTTCTAACCAGATTGAGGGTTTAACGTGGTGATTCTTTTCAAAAGAAGCCGACTGGAATCTTCATGTGAATGTGGAAACGATGATCAGTTTTTCGTGTTGTTCTATTTACTCATTTAAAATCTCGTTCCAAATATCGATCCTCAAACCGACAGAATCATTCAATTTCTGTTGCTTCTAACTTCCGTTCGTTGCGGAACCTTATGAAGCATGGAAAGAAGAATTATTTGGATGTTCATCGAAACGGTGAGACGCATAGGTTCTTAGGCCAAAAACAGTTTGCATGCTAATTTTTAGGCATACAGGCAGTTCATTATTTGTTCTCGTTGGCCTCATATGATTCAGAATTCACGGCGGTCTTTTGTTTAAACCTGATGGTCGTGTTCATATTTACTGGTCAGTAATTGTGCATAAGGGTGAGTGTGTATGATTTTGACACCGAGTAGTCAGTCGATCTTGTCTAAATAAGTCAACTCTCAAGTAAACTGGTGACGTTTTGTGCTCATACACTAGACAGAATGTTTGAGCTTGCATAATGCAGAGAACACAAGATTGTATACCCAACTTTGTGTTTGTCATGGTCTTTTCCTCATTCGTGTACGACCATTCGGAAGAAGTCTTGAATGGGATCCTCACAGGTAAAGTGACGGAAACTGTTGTCTCTTAGAGTAAGAAACGGGACTATCAGACCGTTAATTGATGCCGCATGTGATCATAACGGAAATCAACAGAAGACTGTCAAATCGGGTCAGTTTATCAATCACATTAGTACATTCGGAGGAGAAGAAAACGATGTAGCCAACAGTTTGCGTTTTGGGTTAACAGGTGCTGATTACATTGTGATCACTGCGAGCCCAGTAAACCAATACTCGACACAAACCCCACAAGCTTGTTAAGTGAAGTTCAGCTACCGGTCACGAAAGAACCATGTAGATCCGTTTAGTTTTAACAGAAAAGATGACATTGTCCGGTAGATTATGATCTCTCAACCGTCGTCATCGGTTTGCGTCAGTTTCATCAAAACACACCGTTCTCCATTGTTTATCAAATTAAGGTAAACAAAAGAAACGAATGTGAACTGCATGGGAGAAAATGATTCGATAGACAGTGTGCAAGTTGCGGCCAACTTACTTAAATTAAGTAAGGAAAAGTATGGACAGCAGTGATAATTAATTGAGATGCCGAAGGCTGAGGAAATAAAATACCCGACTGAAAGTTCTGTCTAACGGAATGCCTCTTCAATGTTTGTGAGACTGTGTTGTAAAAATTCGGAGCCTCGGCTGGATTCGAACCAGCAGCAGAAACAACGTGCCAGAACGCGGCAAGCGTTTTACCTAATGACCTACGAAGCTACATCGGGAGATCGGTAATTTCTTACGTGGACTGTCTTACTCATGTTGTTCATGTCACTGGTTCCATTGCAGTCGACATATCGACTGTTTAAAACTGAGCATCATCTAAATCATCAGATGTACCAGACTAATCATTAACAATACAGTTAGGAGTTTTCAGTCATTCAGCCCTCACTAACTGGGCGCTATGCTTGGACTTTTTACTGAAGTAATGGCATGGTTCTTTTCGGAAAGGCATTCCATTACATGGACTACTCTGGTGCAGCGATCGAATAAGGTCTAGTACACATAATACAAGGTTTACCACGAAAACCTGAAAACACGATGGTTCACAATTGTCTGATTTAGTAGATTCAACAAACTAAGGATACAGATTTGTAGGTAGTGACTCAACTCTTGTTTCCCCAAAACATGACGGCGAGAAAAAGAATTCAAATCACAATGTGTTTATTTTAACTACATGTTCCACAATCTAATGTAACCCTCCAAGAGTTCGCTAAAACTAAGGGAACACGAAAGAAATTAAAGAACTTCAGAGAGCGAAATAACTTACAGCCACATACACAACAAAATAGGGCTTCAAAAGATGAACAGAATAACGGTGTAACGAGCAAGACACGAATGAGTAAAATAATTCCAATATTAGGCGAAGTTCACACGTGTAGTAGGCCAACGGGGTTTGCTTGTATACACAAGAGGATGGTGAACTGTGTTATGCTGAACTTTGATCAGTGAACACGTATCAAATAATCGGCAAAAAGAAAGTCATCAGTGGAAACTGCTAAAAGTTTCTTTAAGAACAGGGTAGTTCTGAATTAGAAAGCGGTCTAAAAATTATTAGTGGCAGTTTGTTATAGCAACTGCGAGACATTTATCCATCTCTTCTGTTTATGTAAACGCGTACACAAGTTGAGAGACAGAATAGTTAGAAGGACTAGGCTTCTGATTATACTCAGCCGGTCTTTCAGAAGTGTGGACTAGGCGCAATCGGACAAGCGCATAGGTAGAAATTCGGAGTCCACTTTAATTCGCGTTTGGTGTCATTTTCAGGTTGAGTCTTTTTGAATAACAACAATAGAAATGTATCGAAACTTTGAGGGATGTGAACTGTTTGATTCTACTTGGTCATCTTTTTCTGAGTTTCAATAAAATTTCCGGGCTGATCACTTTCTAATGAAGTTTCGCATTTTAACTCCTGGTCTGTTTGAAGCATAGCACAAATATAAATACATCTGGCTGTAGGTGGCAGAGTTTTGATTAAACCAAGAGAAAACCCTAGAGAACTGAAACTAAAATAGATCTCCAAAATAATAAGGCACATCAAAAAAATGAAAGTCGAACTTGATAAGTGGATTGCTACGAACCATAGCATGAAAAAATTTAGTTGAAATCGTAACATTATTCGAAACAGCTTATATGAAGTTTACCTAGAAAATGTGTCTGTCTAACTTAACACATCTCCCATTAACTTGTGGCTGATTAGAAACAACAGTCGCGATGATAGATATGTGACTATCGAATGCTGATCAGTGGACACATCCAAATTACGAGGCCAGCAAAAACCTAGTGTTCAAAACTGCTAAAACTTTGCTCATAATTTATTGAATCAAAAACGTATGAGTGCACGTAGGATAACGTTTGAAAGTTTATTTCTCAGTTGTGTACTACGCCCTCGAATATCTTTCAACAACTATTGGACCAGAAATTAGTGCACAAAAAGACCTTCTTCACTTCTGGTAAACTCCTCTCCAACGGTTTTGAAAGACGAAACAAGAACAGAAACTGCATCGAGTAACACTCGTTTGGCCTATTCTGGTAGCCTATGAGTCGAAAGATGAAGTGTTTGTTTACTTTGTCACCTACCCTATGAGTACTACCCCATATAGCAGTAGGGTATATTTGATGGAATCTAGGATTGTGGATTGGATGTTGTTTTTACATTATTAACGAACACACCCTCAACGTCTGAGATCCATCTCTACGATAATAATTGGTGATCGGTTATGGATTTTCTGCCTGGAGTTCTGCTCGATTTGACTCACTATGTCTTGCTAGTCTGTGCTACTAATGAAGGCATATGGGGATATGCACAAAGTTTGTCGATAGTTAAACATGATAGAATTCAGCTTAGTTGGATGCAACGTCATACACATGTTGTGGGCTCAATCCACTTCCGGATCAAGTATATTCGTACAGACAGGAATTTAGTTTTTACGGAAATTTCGCCTCACGATAGCATTAAACTACTGTTTGCTTGACATACACGTATGAGCCATCAATAGTTAGGTGGCAATGCGATTAGTTTCACAGACTCAGAAGTGTTAAGCTCCTCATTACTTACGAGAATTTACAGCCACCACCTTCTTACTCAAAAACTGCATTTTTTTGATAGCTTCATACATAGCCTGGCAACAATTTTCACATGCCAGTTTATCGACATATCAGGTCAAAACAAGTGGAATGATGAACTAACTTTCAGTATTGTGAAAACATTGTTTGCAGTTTGGCGAAACACTTCATAGTGTTATGCTTAACCGGTTGCTCTTTGAGTGTACAGTACGTTAATGTCGTCGATATGTTTGCACCACGTAACTTGTCGGTGAACACAAGTCACAGTAACCAGGGATACAAACTGATCGATCTAATATGCTGTTTTCTGATGTAATACATAAGGAGCAATATACGACTTGGCAATGTTCGGACACTGTGATTGGAGTTCATTGTTTGAATTTGATTCATGCTTTACCGGCGCTTGTTTAGAACGAAAAGCACATATTCTTGTCTGCAGTAAAACTTCCGAGTAACTTGGCTGAAAGTTTTTTGTTGTTCACTAAATGGACGATTGTCTTTAGTGTGTACTTTAATGAGAAGCGTATTCTTTCCTGAGGTTTTACTGTCCACATTCATCAACGTGGTACATAAAATAAAACTCCTCATGCAAAGTCCCTAAATTTGTTACAACCCAGGTTTCCATGTCCCTGGCTATATCCATCTGAATGTTTCTCGGTCTGCGCAAATTTTTAAATACGCCATGTTCATCTAGAGCCAGACGACACGCACGCAACTAAGCAGACACGTTAAGAGGCACAGAACCGTATAAACGCCCCAATACAATTGACTGTGCTTAACTTATTCAGTTCGGTAGAATCACAAATGTGTTTGTTGGGAGATTGTGACCTGTGCGCGTGTTCAGCTTGTTGCCGCTAGCTAGGTCATTCAGATTTGTTTCATTGCTTCATCGGAACACGGTGATGATACTTTGTGATCTGTTGGCATTTAGTTTGCTCTCATCAATAGGAAACGTAACATATGCAGATTGGGTAAATCACATGAAAAAGAGAACATTAAGAGTATACGCTAAAACTCACGCCAGTTGTGATGTGGTAAACGCCATGACAATCCTATGGTTTGCTTCAAACAATTTTGCACACACAACACCGGTTGAGGAGTTTGGATCGGCACAATTTTGTAGTAGCTTGTAACTTCAGGTTTTTATTACGTAACAATACTTTGAATGAACTAAGTGAGTAAACTTGGCAGTGTATTATCACTAGATATCTAACAGTCGAGGAGTTCATATTTGATGAAGTGTTCTGGCAACGTGCAGCTTTTCACGAAATACTGCTTTAAAACAACTATATAAGCGGGCGAATCCCACAGAAAATGATGTTGCTTAAAGCAGATCTAATCGATCAATTCCAATAAAAATAGAATAGGCATATTTTGCATTGCTTACAAATCCGGTGGTACACCCTAATCTATCCGTCTTTCGTTTATGTGTCGGAATATATAGTCTCGATTAACTGAAGTATAGGAAGTTGGCATCGCGAACCGCGTATGATGAACTGATTACTTTTAAGACGCTGCTTTGTACCGGTTAGTCCAGACACTAATGCAAAACATAAGCTGGAAACCCAAATCATACTTAGCTTCGGATCAATTTGGCAAATGTAAACATGAACGGTGTGTATACGAGGAGAGCATAACGGCAACTATTAGAAACGGACCTACTCTACCTTGACTAACATCAGTTCTGATTCTTTACCTTTTTACACGGTATGCACTTGATACGATGAAACTAAATGGTACAGGGTGGTGTGGTTTCCGTAAAAATAAGCGTTGTGAACAGATTCCTGTTGTTCGTTCTCTTTACACGCATTTATCTCCTTAGCTACGTTAGTTTTGTACCAAACGTTTTATTTTTTCAAATTTAACCATCTAAAGAATCAATATCTGGCTTCCATCTCTAACACATCTGGGTTTTTAAACGGATCCGAGAACTACCCAACACAAATGGCACAGCTGTTAACGGACAACAGATGCGATTCACCTATCACTGGTTACGTATGTCTATTAATTTCTGCCCATGACATTTCACTGTTTGAAAATACTGTGGAGTATTTGGACTCATTATTGATTTTCATCTCATCCACTTTCTGATCAATACGTGGTAAAATTGCTCGAATAGTTTTGACCATAACATTTAAACTGTATGTGTTGCCACCTATATCATTAATTATGCATGAAGTAGCTTATAGACATCAATCTCTGGGAACCAATGAAATCTTGGTTCTTCATAAAAAGCTGCTGATTGTGTCAATCTGAAGTTCATTTGATTGTTACAGAAAAAGCAGAGTATCACCAACTGGCGTGCAAACACGAACAAATTTTTAAACCAAATTGTCCAACATCAACAACATGAAATCTACTAAACAAAAGTTGGAGGTGAGTGGAGGAAGCTAGTCGGTCAACAATGTTCGATTGAGAACTGAAAGCAAAAACAAAACAAGAGATCAATGAAAATATATAACGGGTCTTCAATGAAATTGATTACGCTCTCTGGTTTTGTAAACAGAGGCACATGGTATAGAACACTCACCTGACCGAAAATACTGAAAGTCCAACACTTGTTTGATGTCCGATTATATCAAAACTAGAACGCTCTATTTAAGTCTGACATGACAAATGTGATTGCTAGTTCCAAGCACCGACTCGAAACACACCTTTGAAAGATCAGGCTGTCTTCGATTATTTTTTCATCATGATCATTCACAGTGGGTATTGACAAACGCTCACTTGTCATATTTTAACTTTCACTTCCAATAAGTCTGAGAGGCAGTGTTTTGCTTCGAGCTCGTCTACCCACTCATCGCCTGTTCGCCTGGACGTGCACTATAGTCTTCGTCAATATTTACTGTCAGCGGAAACCGATTGTTTTAAAGAATTCCTCTTTCATTAAAGTAAATGTACACAGGAACCTGTAGCCTTCTGTATTCTACAAACCACTTCAAAAAATATCATAACAGTGAAAATCATCTGAAACTTGAACCCATGTAGAACTAAAATGGTCTGTGTTACAATTAACAGCCAACGCAGCTTGGTTGTTTAAGGAAGTGTGATGTAGATACTCCAATTCCATCCAATCAAATCATCATCAACATAGGTAGCAATACTTAAGTGGTTCACATTGATGCTTACCTGCCACACAACCTTGAAGAAGAAAAGCAAACCGTGTGTAAGAAAAAACGGAAGGTAAGAGGACCTGATTAGTAAAAACAACTAAGTCTGGATTCAAACATACACCATCAAGGCACCTACACGTCGCAAACAAACAGCTGAGCTCTAGGTGAAAGTAAGGCATCATCAGAAAGATGGCATCCTTACGACTTTCACTTTCTCTTGTCATTGAATGCACTCACTTCACAGACAACTCGACCAAACAGCGACAACATTTACGCGACTGAGTTCGATTAGGCGCCATCTCGTCCCAAGTCTCCACTCACAGACTCTGTGAATCTCGAGGGACTCAGCCTGGAAGACGAACCCGACTTACGGTGGCCAACCCTTCTGCTGAACGGCTCAATGTCTGATGAGTATTAGGCGATTTTGGTTCTTTGATGCATCACCCACACCTGACTGTAGCTCTCGCATTCTTATAAAATTTCAAATTGGCTCTTTTTGAAACAAGCGTTAGACTCGAATTTACCCTTTTGTTAGAATTTTCTGAAGAAAGATGTCAACTTTCATCTAATCCCTAACCTGGCGGATCAGAAGAACGTTCAGTGTCAGATATCCACCTATTAGCTTGCCTCGCATGAGTGACCATGTAGATGTTATTGTCACATTGTCCATTCTAGTTCAGTAGGTCGTTGAGATTCTTAAGCCGTCAGACCGCGTCAAGGTCTAGTCTCGTTGTGATGGGCGACTGAATACTGCTCAGCTTCCATTTGTTAGCAACTTCATCTAAAAAGGTTCGCATCCCACTATTTTTATCAACTGTCTGTTGCTGCAAAAGATGACACTCCGAATACTTAAGTGCATACTACGACTGACCATGTGCAACAACAATGAGGAGAAATTACGCCCACACTTACACTAGTTACTTGATTACCGTTAGTAGAGATACATCACTGCGAAAGCGGCAGATAATTCACCGCGCCCTCTGTTTGTTTGTGTGGACGAGAATATAATGTGTATGTATGTGCAATTCAAAGCTGGCTTGGAAGTACAGTGTTTTTAGCCTAGATTCCATAGTGCAATGCTAAGAACCTTTCCGGCAGCAACATTGCGATCGTTGTTTACGAATACGCACGAGTTGTTTCCCGTTGTAATAAACATGATGCCTGGGCGCGCCAAAATATGATTGTCTAATCTTTCTCTTATTGCTTAGTAGCGGACTACATTACATGTTCGAAGAAGCAGCTTGATGAACAGATGAAGAAGCATGGAGTACAAGCGGAGCCAGAAAATCAATGACTAGCTCTGTCACGAAACATCTGCTGGAGGGTGGTCACATTGTGAGCCCTAGCAATTCCTTTTGGGTAGTCTACAAAACTCCCAGACAGTAGCCAATTGTCAGTGAAACGCTGAAACATAGGGACAACAGAAGCGATCACCATTCACTTGTGTCACCCAGTGTTTTAGGAACAAAAGAGTTACATTCAGACTCTTGAGTTATCTTGGTCCATCATCCACCACCTACGAATACACTTTCCATTCATCCTGAGTTAACAGTGGGAGACCACTTCGTTGGGAGATAGTATTGACTAGGTTGCCTCCAGATCGTCTAGTTTTAGTTGGGTTATTTTCACTTTTCAATCCATACCTACTGTTTACCGTTTAGTAGTGTAATGATCTAATGATGAATGTTTTTTTGAAAGTGCGCTTCCACCAATTGTTCTTATTCTAAATACTTTTAAACGGCGTAGTGTTTTGCAGTGATACTGTACATGACCAAAACCTGTCTGTTGCCAAATTGATCGTCAACTCAAAACTTCAACAACACGTTTATATGCGAAAACACAAGTTACCATAGACGGTTTGCTACTTCATCAGGTGTATTTTTAACGTTGCTGGACATTTATTCTAAACGCAGTAAACGTCTGTTGATTCTTCGATTGTATCACAAACTCTGGTTTCTTTGTAATCTGCATTAACGGGTAACATCCCACTTTTGTCAATGCATCTGACATAACTAAGATCCTGGTGAGAATATCTGAACGAAATTTAGCCTAACTGTATAATCATAGTGTTCTAATCTGAAGTGATCCCTAGAATCAAAATGCTACCAAGTAGGAATTAGAAAAACAGTCATAGATGAGAGATGAATGTAAGAGCGTGCATTTTAAAGTATTATACTCCTGAAGTACTTTCGTGAATATTTTTAATCTGTCATCTTGCAAACCACCTGCATATTCACCAACTGACACTGACTGAAGTAGAAGTTGTTTGGACGTTAGATAATTGCTTCATATCCGTAACTGCATGAAGGCGCTTTTACTGGTGAGCTTTCGGGGAGACTGGTTGATAAAGATTGAACAATACTCTTGATTGCTTACAGCGTTAATAATCAACCTATTCTAACGGGCTGTGAAGAAAATATTTCCTTAATTCTGCCTTGTCTGAAAAGTCCTGTTCACTGGACTGCCGATCGGATTTAGCATGATGTTTGATCTCCTTTTTCAGAAAACTTTCAAGCAAGTTGGGCATTGTGCAGAACTAAATTAAGCTATATTTGACCGTGTTAATTCAAGTATGCGGAGTACAAGGTCATTGGTACAGTGGTTACCACCCTCTTCTCAAGCGTCTTGATGAGGACAACGACCAACAATACTGGTAATTTCTAACCGGAGTACATCTTCAATCCAATACTTCCTTTCGGAAGCAATCAACCAATTAGGCCCCTCATACAGTAAACCAAGTGATCAAAGGTGAGTTATACGCAGTTTCAAAACATTATTATTATTTCTCATACAAACCTTAGAGCAGTCATATTTGAATAAGCTGCGTCTACCCACTTTTTATCTATGACTAGTGAAACCTTGATAGTTTGAGATGTGCTGATCCATTTGCAAACTGTATGATCAATGGCTATAGGCTCAACTTACTGGTTTCTGAATCACATAGGTAGTGACAATCAACTCGTTTTGAGAGGCTTGATGTTTTTCTTTTATAAAGAGTATGCTCGAAATTAACCGAAGTGAATATAAAAATACGACCCACCTGAATCCATGTGTAATCGGTCTAGTGACACGAAAGTTTTCAACGGCTTGTAGACAGTAACGTGTAATCACGACTGAAAACAGGTTTAATAGTCGCTTTGTTCAGGATTTCGTGATCCATTGGATTTCCCTTCAACCTAACAGTTGCTTCAAAGAATGAAATACTGTTCCGTTTTTAATGCTAGGTTTATCCACTAGCTTAAATAAATGTGATTTGTCTGGGTTATTAAATGTATTCTGTTTTTTTTCAAACATACAGTCCGTCGGAATTATTTGAATTGAATAGTCGGAAAACACAAGTTACAAAATGAATTATTTCTGCATACTCATCAAACGTAAATGTGTGACTTGCATGAAAGTTGCGCGAAATGAGCTAATAACGTAAGTTATGTATTCTGGTTATTCTGTTTCTACTCGATTGTTATCAAAACTTCATTTTCATTCGGCTGGCTATAACGTCTAGCGTGAAGGAAATGGCTTTAAAAGTAGAAGTTAACTCACACTACTTCTAAGCGTCTAGTTTGATGGAAAACGGTTCCACGACGTCTATCCAGTTTTCGAGTGTATGTTCAAAGAAGGCGACGTTCAATTGATCTGTGGTCATCGGCACCCCGTTTGCAGTGCTGTCAAAGTTTATGCTTGTGATCGCACTCCTGTGAGTTAAGTAAGCGGACAGACAGTGGTGAGTGTTATTCATTTGAAATGAAAAAAATGATTGTTATAAAATCAACAAATATAGGTAACTCGGTGAGACAGGAAAAAATCATGCGCTACAGGAAATAAGCATCTCGGTTCACATCGTCAACTTTAATATACGCATCAACTTATAGCAAAATTGATTCGAGGAAGTTAATGAAGGGGGGCCTCAATGCATCGAGATTCAGGTTGCCGAGTTAAACGTTACAGAGTTCTCCGCTTACGACAGTGGTTGTCTTCGTGGACTGATGTTTGTTGACCATGTATGTGCTATTGTTTTAGTCAACTGGAAAAACTGAACTGGGTGTTCATGATCACGCTGTCAGTCGTTTGAGCTATAGAAATAAGTACTTGCAGAATTCTCACGCCGGAATTGCTAATTAGTCTGGGGTGAAAATCCTCCAGCTGATGGACGGGGCCTTACACGAAGTTCGTTGTACTATTTCAATACTGACGGATTAACTGGACCGAGGATCTGATCATTATCCGATAGACAATCTTTGGGAACACACTGACTGTCATGATCAATGAAATGCGAACACTATCGTATTCGCTGCCAATGTGTTGGACAACATGATGATAGATAACACTGCGAACCATTGTAAAAGCATACAAATATGCGAAGGCGTTGTAATTTTCATTAAAGACGGAAAAATTCATTGGTAACATACACGTTTATAAAACAGTGAAATTTTGAATGGAATTCCTACGAAATGTTTTGTTAGTTATAATTACTTGGTTGTGTACGAAACACGGAATATTATGTGAACTAAAGCAGTGTTTCGAGGAGGCTATAGGCAGACGAGACACACGGTTACACAAAGTAGCATCGGTGTTCAGTTGGAAGCGCTAAGTGAATCATAAGCCATAGTCATAGCCTTCTCATTTCAGGTGATGCAGACTGAACTCTGAAAAATACTTCGTACATTTTTAAATTACCATTGCACTGCGGTCTATCTTATGGTACGATATATCTGGAGGATGTCACTGCTTGTTGAACTCAAATCCACAACCACTAAATTTCACCCAAAATGGACCACAAACAAAGCTGTCTTACAGGTTGTTTGGGATAGTTCTAAGATGAACATTATACCCTACGAACAAATTTTTCCATTTTATAAATTGTGGTCAAGAACTAGTGAAGACCTTTCCAATTTATGTCCTTGTTTTCATGACCAGAGCGAACTAAAGGATGCTGATCGCTTGGAGATTCACGAGATTTTGAAGCTGTTCCGAAGGAAACCACAGCCCTTGTGCATTTATATTGCAATATTGGTGCAACTGAGAATGACCTGCCTGCGTCGAGTGTCGCTTCCATTCAGCACTGGGTCGGGTGATCACCATCTATGTGGAATAATCCTGGTAGGATTTTTAAAAAGCTATTTTTGAATTAGTCGTTAACTGTGAAAAAGGCTCATATCCTAAGGTTGACGAAGCCTGTTAATTATCTTCTATTTGTTAAAGGACTGCGATACGGCGCCTGAAAGTTCAGTTAACTGTCGTTGACTGACACAAGAGAAGAACTTGTGCTAACTGACTACTAGGGATGGTGCACACGCAGAGTTATTGTTACATTTGCGTCTTTCATTAAATAACAAGCACCATTCTGATCTGTCAGACATAGAAGAACAACACAAATTATAGCGTATGCAGGTGTTGAGTGGTTCACTGACATCTTGATAATAACGAAGAAAGAATTGCAAGCTACGTCATCCTCTCATTGGTCAATAAAACCATTAAGACATTTGATGAGAACTTACTTATCACGTAAGGTAAGCAGTGCAAATTTCACTGATGGTCTCATATTAACAAAATTGGGGAATGCTGATATGAGTGCTTGTCGCCACGTCACGTAAAGCTTTGTGTGAAGCGGCTGGAGGTAGTGTCCTCGAAGCAACAAACATGGCACTGGGAAAAATGAAAAAAAAACAATTTTCCGTGAAAACGATTATGTATTCACTACAAGTATGACCTGTCTGCATTCCGTGTTGTTGACACCGACATAACTCATATCAGTTTAAACAATGGAAACCAAGAATGTCAATGCCATTAGGTTTGAATCAGCATGAATGAACAAGTAAGCTGATACTACCGTTGTATAAGAATATTGGAAATTTAGACGCGGTCATTTTCGCCCTAACAACAAGCTGGAAATTGCGCTAGTCATTGCGTTCGAATCGCGGTTCCTTTCCGTTGAATAATTTTTCTGTAAGAAATATATGAAGAATATTTCCCGTCTTTGGTGGCTGTAGCAAAATGCTTGAACTGCCAGGCCGAGACGCACCAAAATAAGTCATGTATCGTTGTGCAACCCATGCTTTTGGGCTGTCCAAATAAAACCGTAGGCCAGCTCCCCAAATTACTGTATGCTAATATTTCATGTAGCAATACTGTTCGGATGACTTTCACGGGGAATAAGATTGTACGCGTCACCTTCGTAAACCTGCTTACTATCTGTGGTACGGGGACAAGGTTCAGCTGTTCCTACAACAAAGGATGGATGCTGTCCGTCTGCAGTTTCGTTAGATCGGTGTATAGAATTTGTGGTCCACTCATGAAAATGGTATAACCTGACTTTCCAATTCGCCCATTGTTGTATTGATAAACCAACTACGGATTTAGCGAGAAAATATGGTCAGCAGTGCGGCTTTTGAAAGTAGGTAGGGAGTAGTAATTATCCAATTGTTGTAAACGCACGGCCTGTAACCGTGAAACCACTTAGTTTGTAGGACAGTCGAGGCACTGTCCTATTCAGTATCGATCATCCAGACCGCCATATTCTAGAAAAAACCCTGAGGTAGTCAAGCAGCAATATTATCATTCTTTGTTGTACAGGATGTTTAAATCCAGCCAGATTCAAGAGCATATGGTGGTCAAGTTGATGAATACAAATCTTATTTGACATGACAGCTAACCATAACCAGTGGCAAGTTATTCCACCTATTTCGATAAAACTCATTTTGGGTGGCAAAACCTTATGACCGTTCCTTCATTATGCCTTTACTCATTTAAATAAATACTTTTCCACGTCTGCATATGTGCATTCTACCTTCGACAACGAGATATTAACAATAGTTATTCACGTAGTTTTCTCCGCAGACGACGTTTTTGAGTAAAATAACACTGAGATAGGCGCCTTAAGGAACAAATGATCAAATTTGTAGCGGAGTACCTTCTTTTGATAAAGTCAAGCATCCTGTCCCAAAACTGTCCGTACTAAGTATGGATTACTTCATTTAACAGGAAACAATGTTCTCACTTACTTTGATAACAGTATTGCGTCCAGCTGTTATTTGCTAAGGCTAAAAATGTAAAAAAAAGACAGACTTCTTCGATAAAAAAATAAGTGTCTAAGTTTACCAACCAACGAGTTTCACAAATGTGACATATACTTCAGTTTATGCACAGTTGCTATCAATTCTCTGTTCATGAAATCACTTATATAGCATATGCTAGAAGAAGCTGTACATTTCTATGTATACCTAACTTGGTGCAAAGGCACATGATTTATTACGTGTTACAGAAATATGAAGCAAGGCAAAATAAGCCCAAAAAGTGATGTATAATTCCGTTCTAAATGTTCACAAATGGAAAAGTATATTTCAGCTATTAGTGACGTTTTTGCCTATGCATTCGTCGTCATATACAACTTCAATAACGTCCAGATGACCCGCAGTTCAAGAATTTGCTGAAGGTCTTAAGTCTGTTGCCTGGCACAGAACAAGAGAAAACTCGGAGGCTCAGTTCCCCTGCCTTCAGGAATGCAGGCTAGGGATAGGTATTCCAGTAACTGTTCAATCAACCTCTTGCTTAACTTCTTTTTCAGGTGATTCCAAGTATCAGAGATGAATATTACGATGTTTCTACTTTCTTGTAGTGAGAGGGAATATTTCTTTTTATTTCATTTTCATGCCTGTTTAAAAAGCTGTCCCAACCCGGTTCTATCAGGATAATCATAAACTGGTGCTTCATGGAACCCTCCACCTTATTGGTTTACCGCTGACTCTGTGATCTTGACTATAACAATTTATCGATTAATCTAACTGTAAGACTAAAATCGATCGTTTAGGTTCACTGCTGTAAGTGCGGGGATATATGAAATAGTAATTTAACAGTATTGATTGCTCATACTTAAGCTGTACAAAACGTGCGTCAATCTTTTCAGACTACGACTCACCTTTCGCTATAAACCCTTGTCTGCTTTCATCGAGGCGAAATTTATCAGCTTCAACGAAAACTGAAAATAACCAACAAAAAACGTGTTATCTGTATGCGAAATAGAACTAGACAAGTTACCGTATGACAGTCAATGCATTCAAGCATCATATTTTCTACCCAAGTGCGTGCTACTTCCTGTGCGGTACGGTGAAGAATGTCTACTCAAATGGGACCGCTAATAACGATTACTGGAAAACCCCTAAAATCCAATAGACTCTTACGGTATCTAAATAGACTTACTACAAACCTGTTCACTGACCTCAATAACAATGCTAATTTGGGTTTGTTGATCTTTTCGGCAATCTGAGTCAAACTTTCGATCACCATTTGGCTCACCTGCCACAGTTGGCGCCAAACAACACTCTCTCCTGAATGTGAAAGCCAGATATGAAACCCATAAAGGACACAGCTGATGGATCGCTGGGGCAGTGTGGGCATCCGTTGTACATACACAAAATGGTTCCATGGAGCACGCACTGGAAATGTGTAACGTTTAGTCATTCGCCTTCAGTAAAAGCAGATTGCTCTCAGAGAGCGAAGGCTGGCCGCTTGTTGTAAATAGTACTGTTTTTCCCAAGCATTTGCCAAACGTCGGAGGTATTTTAGACGTAAGAGAAAAAACTTGTTTAACGTCGACCGTTTGCGGACTTTCAATTGAAGACTTCAAAATCCCACTACGAACGGTTGTAACAGTACCTTTGTTGAGATATTTTACACAATGCTTAGCGATGTGCCTAAATGATCCTGTTACGTGCCTGGTATACATGACACAAGTGCAAGAACGAACGATCCAGGCTGACGAATTAGTTTGTCATGAGAACGACAAAGTAGCAAACAAGACTTGTTTTCTGTGTTTGATCATCAAGCTAATTACAACACAATAAATATGAAAAACAGTAGCTAGGGTGAGCCAGGAAGATGGTCAATAGAGGTTATGGACAGTGTGTTTGTTATCAGTTAAGCAATCATTGTTCCGAATCGTGGGGTTGATTGATTGTGGGCCAGGGGAGATTGTGTATGCACAGACTTTTTTCTGCGCCCGGAAGTCGGGGTTGCGTAATCGGATATTAATAACCTCGTCAACGGTCAACATTCAGAATCTCACCATTTTTGATCGATTCCTTAGCACTCGGTAGATAATCTGAAAAGCATCCTTCTTACTGACAGAATGATTAGAGCCAGTCAAATGAGCAACAAGGATGCTCGAAACCGTTTTAATCATACCACTGTTCAACCAGGCAAGATGATGTTCACGCACTCTATCAGACAATCGCCTTGTATAACGACCAATGTATAATGCACGGCACCAGCAAACAAATGGGCATACGCGACGGATGGCTGTAGAACATGGAAGTTTGCCTTTGAGCTGTGACACGATAACGGGTGTTGAACGGAAACTCACGCACAACTGAACGGCAAAGTAGGTTGTTTGAACCGACTTTTTGAGTTTTTTCGAGATAACTTTGGCCTTGGGATCTCACTTGCAAGTAAGACTAATAAACGTAAGTTTGTTATTCACAGAGGGTGACGTAAGTTTTAACTCTACCGCCTGCATCGCCTTCTGAATAAAACGTTTTAGGTATTCATTTTGCATGAACAGTTCTTCTAGAAAGTCTAGCTCAGCCTGTCCCAGTTATTATTGTCTCATTTTTGGAACATATGTATTCACTTTCGTCATCGGTTTTATTAGTCAGACGATTAGATCCGTCTTGCAATCTGAGTTTTTCAACGAGGGCAACTCGCTCACGAACGTCCACGAAATGGGTATTCAGCTCATTATCTGTTACATAAAGTGTAATACAAAGAAAACCCCCTTGGATTCCTCTTCTGTTTTAGGATACAATTTTTGTCGTTGTTATTTTCAATAAACTGGATGTTTGTCGAGCGGAAAACTGACAGTCAGCGCTGTCAGTCACTCATTGCGCCTCAGCTGCGCTTAACCAAAATGTTTAGTGATTTTCGCGTTCAAATTATTTGATAAAAGTGTATCACACAGTTCTTATCAAGTTCACAATGGTCTACAGGAGGTTTTTGTTGCTGAATGCTTATTAATATATTTATCATCCGCAGCCAAATTGACTCTTGTTAGAACCAAATAACTTTCCAGTTACAACCCCCACCTCGAAGTGTTTGGTTACTTAAACAATTAATCAAGTTGGAACTGAGCATATGTGTAGCTGTGGAAATGACGCAGATCTGACTCTGATCTAGTACTTCTCAGATGCAATGGTTCTCAGTAATATCACGAATTTTCCAAGTTAGAAACAAGTATTACTAATGGAACACCGGCTCTCATATAAGCGGCCTCATTAGCAACAACTTTGCCTAATATTTTAATTTTGCCGCATTTACGGATGGAAATTTTGACCGTGCATTCCGCAAGTTCAAATACTCGCGTTCGACATCCCGTTTTGTTGCCTGTCTGTACTGGTAGGCGGCTGATCGGTGAACAACCGTTTATATACTTATCTGCTTCCTGGCCACAACACACCAACCACTGGTAGCAAATGTCAATGTTTTCACTGTAAATCGGCGACAAAAAAGTACCGTTCTTTTAAAAACCAAATCTGCATAGCACATCTACTTACATGTTTGTCGAGGACATTCAGGGATTTTGTTGTCTAAAGTGGAAACGGAAAGAAATAACAAAACAGTTTGGCTCACAGAAAAGAATGCCATTAATACGACAGCAATAACACCGGTTAACTCACGGGTAGCCATAAGTGGAGGTAATGGTTCCATTCTCGTGACAATTTCTTAAGGAGATCACGTGATATGATGCGCGTACTGAACTTACTGCTCAAACGGACATCAATATCTATTAAAATAGCAAGAAATCAAAATTACTGTTATAGTAACAATCATAATATGGCATTAACTAATATTAATTACACTGGATAATGTAACTACATACTACCAGATGAGCTAAAACCGCTCCACGGGAGCGTGTTAGGCACGTCATACCAACTGCCCACAATTTTCTTATAACAATGCACTCTGTATTTTAAAAGTATATTGTTTTCATGATGTTGGTTGGGCTTTAACTCTACCAGTGCTACTGCAGACGGGCTGTCTGTTTCACTTACTTTCACAGTGTCATCTCATCAGTTTGTAATATTGTCGTCGAATCATCCGTGAGGACGG
Source organism: Paragonimus heterotremus (assembly GCA_013368495.1). Lineage (NCBI taxonomy): Eukaryota > Metazoa > Platyhelminthes > Trematoda > Plagiorchiida > Troglotrematidae > Paragonimus > Paragonimus heterotremus. Next base: position 110,691 of record LUCH01000809.1, read on the forward strand.
CGACCAGACGTGGTGTGTTTGCCAACCTCCTTTATTTAAGACAACGTTCCCTGGTCAGTTTAAGATAATGTGCAACCTGTGTATGCATTTACTTTTGCTCCACTGTTCACCGACTTGATCACTTCGTGGATTAGCTGCGTATCAAAATGACTGATCATGTAAGCATCGTAACAATTCGTCCGTGCTAGGAAACTGGTGATAACGGAGGCAGTGAAAACTAGCAGTTCACTTTGCTTACGTTATACACCTCGTATACCAACACAGCGACTGTCTGATTGCTGCTCGTTCAACTTGGCTGTTGACAGCTGCAACGAACAGCCAAATGGTCAGGTAATGACTTGGTTTTGGCCTATGGAATCTTTGACTGACTCACTAAATAATGTCAAGAGGCAATTTGTTAGATGGGGGAGTGGGCGGTCATACACCTCGATGTTTGCAAGTGTTCTCGGACATGGCACTGTGTCTCAAACAATGACGATCCTGTATGGATAATACTGTTGACTACCTCTTCATAAATTTTCACCGTGTTTGTTCTTTCCTTTTAGTACTTTTGCCTGATTACTAGTCGGCCCCTGCATGACCTACTGTTACGAGATGCTGCAAGACACAGTACGCGTGTGTAAGGCTGGAAACCAATCTACTTCGATCACACTATGAACACTTTGAAACACCTGGAGTATATGAATTCGATCAACTGCTATTGCGGCAAAATAAGAGTTTTATGTGATATAGTACTACAACCCGCCACGTGAGACCTAGGCTAGTCCTAAGGGACCATAATCAGTGAATCAGATGTCGCCTGCAAACGACTCACTGTGGAATAGATAAATAGGTTTAGAAGTTTATGTGCTGTTAACGAATGGGTAAATCACATTAATAGACTACTACAGCTTCTAATCATGCCCAGGTTTATGGAAACTTTTTCGTTACAGTCGGTTCAGTCATATTAATCGATCCTCTTGTAAATTACCAAATATACCTTGCTACTTACCAGTAATACGCTTTTGACGGTAAAAATAATCGAACCTCTCGTTCGACTCTTGACATAGGTTCTAAATTGACACATTATATTTTTAATTGGAAACAAAGAACCACTTTGTACGTATGAAGCGTTGGAGCACAGTACTGTGTTCATTAAACAAAATAGAAGGTTTTAGTTCTACCTTTTCAATGAACGCAACCTACCCTGCATGGTTGTCTAGTTTACGAATCGTCAGCGGTTTGAACGCTTACCAGACACAATTTGAAAAAAACATTCCTTAGGAAACCTACCATGCAATACAAAATCAGATGGTTTATAGACAAGTTTACGAGTTGTTTCTTTCCTGGCGTTTTACCTTAAACTATATTCGGAAACTTGTCGAATATTGGCATGTAGTTTTTATCGCACTTAAGAGTTGTCAGTCATCCTATATAATATCCCTTCTTCAGTTTTCAAATGAACAAAGTCCAGTTACCCCATTACATTCATGTAACTTAGTTAACTGTCTTATTTTCGACATCACGTAATCTAATTATATTGTTTATTCATGGAATTGTCGTTATACCTAAACCAACCGAAATGTGTAGCATTTTGTCGAAGTCGGTTGTACAGTTCGTTTATGATCGGTTGTGAAGGATTGCTGATTACGACGAATTCCGCAGGTCACGTTACTCGAAGCTCGCTTTCATGTTATCACATTTTATCTGAACTTCTTGGTGATGTGCTTTCTAATTCTCCTTGTCCACTGCACTCAGACTCACATGACCACATAACACAAACTTCTTAAGTATTGTTTGACCTACATGATCACCATACTTCAACTTACGGGATTTCACTTATCTCACACCTGTGGTGATTTTCTGTATAGTACGACCAAGGGTGTTTATTTTTTTGTTTTTGTCTCATCACAACCAATACAATAAACCAAGATGTTTTTCAAGGTTCTACGAACAAAAATATTTAACCGTTGTTTGTGGTATTCAACGTACTGACACTCCAATTTCTACCGTTAGCTGAACAAACCAACAAATTGGTATCCATCGGGAGACAAGAATGTATACCTGTGAAATAGTGAGGGCGGTTAGTTTGGTTTAATGCTCACTATTACCCTGAAGAGAATACATATGGGTAGAAAAGGCATATCACAAGATATTTCGCAAATTTTTCTGTCACAATGTGTTCTACATAGTAACCCTGCTAACAGTCACAAAACTGGCCACAGCTCCGTCTACAGAAGTGAGATTCATGATCTAAGTACATGCGGGAGAGAAGGAAGTGGGACTGCCAAATTGGTTCCACTATTCTCTGTATTCTGTTCTTATTTCGCCGATGCGTACTGGCTGACTGAGCTTTACTCAAACAAATCACCTATATCTCTCGTCAATTTAACCGGATTAAACTGCTTCAGACAAACGTAAAATTGCAACTGATGAACTCAACGTCTACTTCATTTTTATCAAAACCACAATCAATACATGCGTATCGGTTAACGAAGATCCTTGTGAGTATTTTACTCACGCGATTCCTAACAACTAGTTGAGGTCGCATCACCTTATAACGCGAAGTTTATCTGAAAACTCGTTTCAGTTGTAAATTGCATTATACCTGCAAATGAGAAATTCACTTCATTTTGTTCATCCTATATCTACTAAAAGTTAACGGGTTAAACTTGTCTGCTTACTAAACAACTCCCAAGAATGTCAGACCTTTATGCTGAAATGCTACTTTTGGATTCATCTTCGTTAGTTTTCATCTCGGCCTAACATCTATCGCTTCAGTGTGCTGAATGAAGGCGTCAACGTCTTGGCAGTCTAGCATTTTATTTGTCTGTTCCAAACACACCAACTCTCTGGCCGACCATCGAACAATCCATTCATTATTGATAAAACAGAACTTGATCGGTCGTGAACAACAGAGGGTACACACGTGATGGATTGTTCTACAACTGTTTGCAGAACCATCGCAGCAGAGTGAAGTTGGCTTTAATTAAAAGTCGACATTATAAAGCTTACACCTGTGCACAATTTCATGATCAACACAATCACTCTTAACAGATGCAGTGATTGACGTCAGTACTCTCTAGCTGTCATGTTGACCTGGAGACCTACTTGATAAGTAACGCATTGGTACGTTCATTAATGTCGGTTGAGACACACATTTAGCGTTTGGACTCTTACAGATGAGAAGTCGTCCAGAAACAAATACTGGTGCACAACGACTTTTCGGACAGATGAGTTGAAATTCACACTCTATGTGACCAGTAGATATTTTTTAAAATAATTTTTGTGTACCCCACAAGTCTGACTGTTTGGTCAAATGATCTGAGTCACCTGAGCTACAACCGTCCGATGCTACTGCCTACGGCAAGTTCACTCACATTCACATTGCGCAGACCTGATCGGGTCACCGGTACAAAGTGGTGGCTTGCTGTGGTGGCTTACAATCAGCAGCTATTATGCACAGACTTTACCATTTATTTTCCAACCTAAGTCCAAGATTCCTGTGCTTTCTTTCAATCCCACAAGTAGATGTCTGCACATTCGTCTTACATCACCGTGTTTTGCGGTGACCTAAATCAAAGAGAACATAGCGCCTATCAAGCCAGTTCTTAATACTAAACCAGGGAATCAATGGGCTCATTGTTACTGGAGAAGACCCTCGACCCCGGAATGTAGCTCAGCGTGAATTCACAGATCCGTAAAAATACTTATTGCAGAAACAGTCTTATGCTATTTCCTAGGTAACACAGTAAGTCTGCTTATAATTACTTACCTGCTCTTGCCGGTGTTGAAGGATTCCATCAACCGTAACGTACCACCAAAGTGGACTATTAAATCCCCCCGAAAAATAGCATTATTATGAAACCTGGCTGACTACAAATCACGTTCGCTTTTTATTCAGTTACTCACAGTATTTGGCTATTGGCAAATTTCTATCCTTTTAGTGGACATGTGTTATCGTTTGTGAGGGAATAAGTGGCTATGATAGTCCCTCTTTGGTCGGTTCACGTTGCTGAATAGATAGGGTAACCCTTAAAGACAACATGCAACAGCAAACTGGGTTTCTGGATCTCAGGTGTCTGTCGCATTTCACAAGTGGTCTCCCAAACAAACTGCCAGATAAGGGAGAATACTGGCATTAGTAACAATGGTTTGTTTAATCTTCACTTTATTCAGTAGGAAAATTGTCTCCAGATTTTAGTCTCTCAACATAGCCCAGAGTGACGCTGTTTTTAAGACGAGTTCAATACGGAATTTCTTTGACTGTATAGTCTCTGCTTGAGTTACTCATTACATGTATGCGATTGAAAAACAACTTAGTTGGGTTAAACAATGTTCTTGTGTTCATTATTGCAGTTGTTCAGACAGTCGCAAATAAATTTGCCGACTTTTCGACTGTTGAATTTCTCAGTGCTGAAGTTCAGAACTTTGCTGTGTTGGTTTGAAATTATAGGGCTTCTTTGAAATGTGCTATGATTGTACTGTTCGAGAGCGATGATTCCGCGATTTTCACATATCTTTCATCAGTGTTCATCAGAAACCGAACCTTGTGACATGGTATTATGTCCATCATGTTTTAACATGAATAGGGTTTGAGATAAGGGTTTTTTCCGAGCATTCGGTCATCTGGAGGCATTTAGGACTACAAGCTGCACGAACAAAAACCTGACCTCATCAGTCGATAGAGCCGGAGGATGGAAGAGAGAATTTAATCAGACTTTATGCTCGAGCTTATCTTTCACGCTGAAGATGTGTGTTACAATTGTGCATCCCACTGAAGTTTAGTGTTCTGTCCAAATGACTCGATGAGAAACAATACAAATGGATTTCATAGGAACATTTCATATCGAAACCAATAACTTGTTTGATCCTAAGGGCTGCGTATGGAACTGACTACTTAGGAACGATTAAAATTCACAGAACCCGCGGAATTTTGTTTATCTTTTCTCTCGGATAAACGATGCCATAGGACAGCTCGAAGTGAACACAAACTAAGAGCCGATATTAGCCTTATTTTAAATAAACAAATGTTTTTTATGTGCATTTTAAATAAAGTTCATCATTTGTGCGTGCATTAATAGCACGGTGTGAACGAATCTATCCTAACATTAAACTGACTGCTAGCTCGAGTCAGCGTCACTCTGATTGCTCCAGTCACTTGTCATTAAGTTCACTCGATTGTTGTTGGGCGCTTTTTTGCGGTAACACACAGCCATTGCATCCTGTCCTGTGAGTTACGGTAAAACAATATAACTATTATACACGACTGACAAGTAGTGTAACGAATTTAATAGTCTACGAGAGATTCACTTGTGAAACATGTGGACCGAATCCAGCCAAAGCTCAAACTTTTCTTAGTTGGGTGGCCTCCAGATCATCAAACCTGCAAAATTACTTATCAGCAATACAACTTCAACGCTCTTTGGTGGCTCCTAGTGTTAACTCATCGAGAAGTCGTGTTTCGGTAATCAATCTCCTGAATCGTTTGGTGGATTCCATTTAATTGGATAGATAGCTCGGTTCAAATGTGAAAAATGCGCGTTTTCGGTACAGTTTCGTAGCTCATTTGATAGAGCGTTTGTCGTATCTGAGCATGTCGTTTTTGTCACTAATTCGAACCCAGCCAAAATCCAGATTTTTTCCCGATCGAATCTCTTCTAAAGTATCACATACGCATTAAAAGAAACAATGAGGATTTTTTTAGAGGCGTTATAGCTCGAGTCAGTCGAAATGCCCATCCACTCCTCTGTTTATTCATGGTGGGTATATAACATTAGAACACTGTTCAAACATGACTTACCTCCAGTTGACTGCTTCGGTTCCACGTAAATATAGTCTGGAAGTTTGCCGTGTCTGAAATTCAGTTAGATTAATGACTTACTCCAGTCATCTTCCAACAGTTGAGCTTCATCTGAAAAAGTATTATTTGAAGTATTCAGTGTTTAGTAGATAACTAATGACAGTTAGCGTGCATGTAATTTGCTTATTATTGTGGTATACAGAAATTTCGCAACCAGATTACCTAAGACCAAGTTTTTGCGAAACTAATCAATAGTTTGAACAAAGCAGTTAGAACTCGAACACTGGTAGATGCAAGCATTTCGTATTGACTCGTCAGTACCAAATTTACAATAACACGGGTGCGTTTTTTTTTATAGCAAACAACTAGAGGGGTTGATAATCAATAAGCGGGTCAGGATAGGTCATTAAGTCCAGGGAAGGGTCAAGTTCACGAACAGTTGTTTCTGAACGCAAAGAGCTGGCTTGAGTCGATTGATTGCGACTGCTTCGGCAAACCGTAAAAATCTCGGGTTGGAATGACGTAACAGGACTCTGAATGCACAAGATGGATCGATAGTGTGGCCAGTGGTCAGGACGTGTCTAGCGACTGAGGAAGCTGGCTGTTTACGCGTTTCAACAACATTGCCGCTCTCCGGTAACACGGATTTCTGCACCCATTTAGGTAGATGTTCCTTCATTCTGGAGCTCCAGCCTGAGCTCCAGAATGAAGGAACATCTACCTAAATGGGTGCAGAAATCCGTGTTACCGGAGAGCGGCAATGTTGTTGAAACGCGTAAACAGCCAGCTTCCTCAGTCGCTAGACACGTCCTGACCACTGGCCACACTATCGATCCATCTTGTGCATTCAGAGTCCTGTTACGTCATTCCAACCCGAGATTTTTACGGTTTGCCGAAGCAGTCGCAATCAATCGACTCAAGCCAGCTCTTTGCGTTCAGAAACAACTGTTCGTGAACTTGACCCTTCCCTGGACTTAATGACCTATCCTGACCCGCTTATTGATTATCAACCCCTCTAGTTGTTTGCTATAAAAAAAAACGCACCCGTGTTATTGTAAATTTGGTACTGACGAGTCAATACGAAATGCTTGCATCTACCAGTGTTCGAGTTCTAACCGCTTTGTTCAAACTGTTCAAGGGAACCAATTGTTTCTAATCAATAGTTGTTGCCTAATCTGTTGCGACCGAGATCACTGCCACATACTGATCAGCAGGCAAGAATTACTCTGTTCAGTCACAGATGTGAACCATTAGAATATATAGGGCATGCTGATAGCAACAACAATACAAACAAGCAGCGATTGCGTTTACGTGACACAAAGACTTTCCTCAATTTCAGGACAGACAAACTGCGTGAGTCAAAAGTTTATGTCATAGAGCTCTGGAGATCTGCACAGATGACGGCTTACAAAAAGTAAAGGAGATATTAATGAGGTTGCTGCTCAAAGGCTCATTTATAATCACAACCAGGAAAAACGGATTAAAACTGCGATATGTATGGTCCCTAAGATACGGGTCTTTTTGAACCTTCTTTTCAAAGGTGACTATATCACAACTGACGTAAGTCGAATATTACAGTCTGCTGTAACTCGTACATACCCGGCGGCTGAATTACGGTTGCTACTCACGACTAGGAGTGTCGCTCAGTACATTCATAATCGCGACGTACCTAAATATTCTGTCTCACATGTAATCTATGAGTTCACTTGCAGTTGCGGTGACATTTATATCGGCAGAACAGATCGGTGCCTACGATGAAGAATGACTAAACATATGCCTAAGTGGTTGGCGCGCGCCATGATGCAACAGGCAATGGCAACAGAACGCCTGAGACTAAACCTGATCTCATCCATTGCAAAACACATCATGAAAACAAGTCACGTTGTTGCCTGGGCCAATTCGTTTCAAGTGCTGTTGCCTAATCGGAATCCGACGTTGCTTGCCGTCTCCGAAGCAATGCATGAACTGTCGACTCAGGTAGTTTGTTTGCCCTGAAACTGATGACAGTCCCTGTTTCATGCAAGCCCAATCGTTTATTGTTTATATTGTTGTTGCTATCCGTATGTCCTGTATGTTCTAGTGTTTTACGCTTGTGAGTGAAGAGAGTAAACGAAGTGTTAACACCTCGCGACATATGTCTTTTATGGTTATTAGTAAAATAGATAGTTTGTGTAATGTTTTTCGGAACAGAATTTTGCAAAATTTTAACACGTAGGCATATGTACCTAAGTTATAATGGAAATGTGAATACCGTGGATGGTGAACAGTTTCAAGAAATTCATATACATCTAAATGAGCGTTTATCAACAATTTTTCCCTACCGCAAGATGCTGAGTTGCCAAGTTAGATGGAGCGTCTGTAGGAGGGACAGTGCAACTACCACTGTCATCGAATAGAAAATACCAGAATGATCATGTCATATCCCACACAATTTGCACACTTTCGTTTGGCTATGATAAGCGCTACGTGATGGGAAGGAATAGTCGATGTTGAAGTATTCACATTAATGAACACTTTTCAAAATGTTTGCAAACCAAACTAGTCACTCTGACTATACCAGCTACTCTTTAAATCGTCTAGCACATATTCGAAACAAGTCACAAGGTGGACGTCAACAGCACATTCAGTGTTCGGTTTTACAACAGAAAAAGAAGCATCATATAGTTAACTGTGACACTGTCAATAAAACGTGTCAGTTTGACTGCATGCGTTCAGAAACAATTGATGCTGACTCCTTTATTGCCGTGGTAGTTCATTACTTCTTGCAGATCAGTAATGAACAATAATCGTCCAATCGTGCGTACACAGTTGACATAACCTTATCTGCTGTCCTCGATGCTTAAGTTCCTTTCATCATCTATCTACAGTTAGTTACGCGTGTATTCATATTTTTCTTCAGAAGATCTTTTGGTTGAAAAAATTGCAGCCCTTTTTCAAAATCTAATGATTGTCCAACTGAAGACAGTTAAACGTAATGGGTTTTTTTCACATGACAGATAAAGCTGCCAGGTGGATATATGTGAACCGTGTAAAAACAGCAGATGATCCACTGCCGTCACACGAGGGGTTTTGGATGAATATCGGCTTAGTTGATCGTTCATTAGGGCAGTATAGCATGGGGAAACACGTTAGTATCGTCTGACTTAAACGATTTCATGAAAAAGCTTTACTAACACTGGTAGGTCGAGATTGAGGTGAGCTTGTGACGAAGAGGGCTTATCGTCTGTAACCACCTGAATGCTTTAGGAACCAATTTCAGCTGAACTATAATAGAGATCTTTTCTTTTTATACCTAACTGCATAGAGCAACTTGTTAACCACAATAACCTTCAGGTGGGTGTAAGAGTTGTCATAGGGTAGCTGACCTCTTAGGAACGGAAGTTACGACTACGGATAAGTTGTAGTCAGTATTTTCGGATACGTAATTAGTATATTGCCAGTAGTGAGATTTCTATTTCCATATTGAAATAAACTACCTTGTGGGCCTTGTCATTCTTTTATGTTTTTGATTCAAAGGGCGATCAACTAGAACTTTTTTCATGCAGAATGACTGCAGTCAAGTTAAAACACTTGATGAATGCAATCATACTACTTCCGAAATGATGTCGTGCAACGTTAGTGACTGCTTACCGAAGTGTGTGGCGCCTCGAGGAAAAACAGGCGTTCGTAGTAGATCAATAACAAGTACTCCGAGCTGAAACAACCTTCAAAGTTTCGAACAATGTACGAACCTCCAAGTCAGACGTGTTCACGACCTCTGACTGAAAGATAGTGAACTAGTCACAAGCATCCGGTGATCGAATGAAATACTAAGAAGGTACATCATCGGTCATTGTCTAGAAACGAAAGATATCTTATTCGGTAATAGTCAGTGATGAAAGGGTGTCATATCTTAATGGTCTATTGTCCAGTAAACACTTCAAGACTGTCGAGATCCCCCTACCCGAGGAGACCCACGGTTAATCTTATGGGAGCAATGTGGCATTAGTCGTCCAATGGCGAAGGATCAAGCCTCATGTTTTGAAATACTCCATGAGAGATAAAGCCGTGGTGATGAAAAGTTGAGCACATTGGATTTGCTGGTTTCTGTTAACTCCCTGAGCCCTCTAGACTGACAATCATTTAAACTGTTGGTGATCTGTTATGATGGAATAATCCAGCGTTCATAACTACACAGTACTGATAATACGTCTAGCAAACAATATCTTCCACATGGCCCTTACTTTACCAAAATATATTTGTCAGTCTTTGTTTATTCATCTATTACGACAACCGTGGTACAATCGTGTTACTAGATGTACTCCTTCTTGGCAAAACGCATTTCACACAAATCAGAAGTGTTTGCAAGATAGATTGAACTTTTACTGGTTCTCTGACGCCTAACTGATAAATGGTTCTTAGACAAAACAAAGGCCCAATAATTATCAGTTATTTTCCAGTTAACATTCGGTTGAGGGTCTTGATCACGCAGGCCACTTTCGCTGACTTTCTCTTGCGTCAAAGGTTGCACTACACTGGGAGTTCGTACCCTTTTTGATTAATTTACATCTTCTAGGTGTTGAAACAACTCGGCCTTTACTAAAGCAAAAGCAATCGGTTGCTATAATATTGGAGACGTAAGTAGCCTGTACCATTTCTCTAGAAGACCACAGTTCCGGCCGATACTCTCCTATCAGATAACTCACGTGAATAGGCTTTTAATACTGCGCTATATGCCCGTGAACTAACTGATCCATTACGCCGTGTGATTTGGTGGTCGTAGTGTTATCCAGTAAGTAAATATGGGTTTGTCACATACTGAGCATAATTTATTTCTGGTAATTCGTCAGGCTTCCACAAGTGTCACTACTTTGCGTACAGCTTACCATTCGCAGCTGTTTGACAATTGTCTAGAATAACTCACTTAGAAGTATAGGATGATAAAGTATGACACATGCCGCGTTGCCTTGATCACTGTCTTCTACATATCTATCAGTTGTAATCAATCGGCCGATTTCATCAGCATCATGGACACAGGAAAATCGAGCACAAGAAAAATGAAGACATTCCTTTTTTCTGTCGTGGCAACCAACAGCTTGTAGTTACACATATGTATGCAACTGCGTGGTACATACAGTACAGCCAACTTTGGGTAGTGCATCGTGATAATTAGAATGGAGTCAAGTAGGGTTGAACACAACTTGGGTAGTCCCATGCCATTCATAGCTAAATCATCTCACAGGAACGTCAAAACGATCGAATCATGCAGCCAACACTTGCTGTAGTCCATTCACTGCCGTACAGTGATATCACTGTAGACTGTTCGAGAATTTCACACTACGAACGTATGGATGAGGGGACCCTTCAGATTAGTTGCTTAACCTGATTAAATAATTAGACCAGCATCTGAAGTATTCGACTAATCAATATAGTCTGACATATTGATCGGTATGTATCGAACACTATCACAGTATCAATGAGAATGATACGATTGTACCAATTGAATACGAAACACGATCGATTGTGATTCCGCTTTCGGACGTGATAATGCAGTTCAGATGAGATCAGTTGAATAACCTCCAACACACTGATCATACAATCTGGCAAGCGAGCATTATAATACCAATATGACATCGGATATGTGCCGTTAATGTGTTTTAGTGGTCAAGTGAAACTTGATTCGAGTGCCTTATTTATTATGCGGTCCTCTAAAAAGGTTTATTTGCATTCTATTCAAAAAATCTGGCAACTTGACGGCAAGTTGGTATAATCACAATCTCATATGACAACCGAAGCTAGCAGTCATTAACGGGAGCAGCGCCAACGGCTCCATGTCTAGACAGTATTCATTGATCGCCCTTCTGTGCGTGAGTCGTTGTGGAGTTCAAACGTTGAGACTGCCAGAGAAATCAACCCCACAAACCCGTGTAGGCTGTTTGATGAATAATTATTGATTTTTTTAATGAAACTCAAAACTAGTTATTCTTTTTACAAAGTTGAAAGTAACGATAATAACAAAAGACCTTTGGGACTTGACTGTTCATCTCGATTGTTTGATCTGAAACAATATTGACCGGGAGTGTTCATATAAGTGCGATTGGTTTCCGTATGAAACCAATGTGATAAGTCAGAGGGGTTAGGCGATGAGTCTGTCAAGATAGTACGTCGAGCGGAATGCGATGTATTACATGGAGTAATCTTGTACATATAGTATTCGTTTGCTGTAGCTGCTTAAGGCCATTCTAGAAAGTGTGAGTTGGTAAGTCAATATGACGCTTGATGGTGTCGATTCAAGATTAGTCGGGTAACTAGTGTGCCCTGTTTTGATGAGTCCGGAATTTTGTGTGAGATACAGATTAACAAACTGGGTTGTGTGATCAAGCCAGGAACTTCCGTTGACAGCTGTTCATCCATAGTTTCCGACATCTGTCAAAGTAATCATTGTCACCATGACACACAAGTCGAGCGACAGATGGCTCCAATAAGCTGTTGTTCCATAAATGACGGTTATGACATCTTGTGAATCTGAGCATCACCTACCAGTCCGACTGTTTTATTTTTCTGTTTAATGGAAGTGACCAGTGGTCTTGCTGTTAGAAACAAAGAAATTTTATTTTTTGTAGGTCACTGTAGAATTATTGGTATTCAGTCATGACAACCATGCATATCATCGTCTATACCTGACTGCGCTGACAAAGGATTTGCAGCGAGAAAAGTCGATGCGCATTGACCAGGTAACTGGATGAACAACTTGTGCTGTATACAAACTTTCTCCCTACCACTGTTCAACTGCCAATCAAAGGAGTAAGACGTGTAGCTCTAATGTATTGACCTGTAAATGCCGGACACACATGCGGACACTTTTGATAAGTAATCGTATTTGTCACTGATAGCAGTGTCCAAATACTGCGAAAACTAAGCCTGTTTTACACTTGACAAGTAAATCTAAACATAACACGTTATGTGATTACCTGTTTTTAACGTATCGCTGATCAGTTGTACAGTTTGTGCAAACATGTGGTAAACATCTACACAAAGTTTGCATATCAGTATCGCCGTAAATTATTGTCCTTCTGATATGACCGTGGTAACCTCGCAAGCACCAGCATCAGTTAAATTCTAGGTAATACACCATAGATTCGACGACAGTGCATATTCTGGACATGAAAACTGAAGTTCTTCGTCTACAGTAAGATAATTTTTTCCGTAGGTTTGTTGAATGGTGCACTATAAAACTACCCTGGCAAATGATTTGTAGATTAGCCCTGTGTGAACAGTGCAAGAACGTTCAAATAAAACTTGGTTTTGTCTCCTAACATGTTTACTAACAGAACATTGTCAAACAGGACTAAATTCTGATAGGACACATGTGACCAATTTCCATGTCAATGGTGTCAGGTCTAGCATCTTCTATCGAGCTTATCTGTGTCGTGGGACAATGCTTACTGAATAAGAACGTTCCGAGTAGGGCTTCTGATTTGAATAGAAGTATACCCTAGACTATAACTATTTTAATTTCGCTCCATCATTTACTCACACATACAATAATTACGGTTGACTGATGCTAAAAGATCTTTGAAAGATTCCAGACAATATCAGTTTTTTAAATAGAAAAAGTGGCTGATTGTTTGGACCCAGCAACGAGAAGAGAGATACAAGTGGATTTCTTTTTGCTTTTACGGTACCAACCACCAACAAGTGGGAATATATCTATGATTAGTGAGGTGTGATAAAAAAACAGTAAATCAACATGATATAGAATACTGTTCGATTACCAAATTTACGGATACCTAAGACTGTACGAAGTGAACATGGAGGGCCCGTAAGGATCGATGATTGCTGTATACTTCTTGCCGATGATAGAAGGGTAATTTGCTGTTTATACAATTTTCCCTAAAGGTCGAAGACACGGCCAAACAGCTGAACACTCGTTATTCTACTTCCGCTGTTATTTACGAATTGGAAAAAGGCTTGTCCTGCCCAGACTTCCACACCAACAGAGATCTGTGTACTGAAAGTCAACCTTGAGTGAGCAGTATACAAAGTTTACAAGGTTAGCTTCAACAGAGGACGAGGAAAAACCAGTTAAAACATCGGTCACGGAAACGATGCATTAGTTTATTATAACGTTCAAGTTATACACTTCGATTACCTGAAATTACGTTGAAAGGTATTAGGTATTTGATACAAGCTGTCCATAGCAGCGGAAAACAGTAAACAACGTCTCCACTGTTGACAAGCAGAAGGTTCATATTGAACTACCTCTCGAATACAAATTCTTCGTCGTGAACGACAACACGCGTCGCTTCATCGGCAACAGTAGCGGAAACCGCAGTCCTCGATCTTCAGTCAATGGAGAACAATCTACTGACGCCAACCTACATTGTACTTCAGAGTTTATTTGCAAATACAGTGAAAGTTGCGTCGGTAGAATCGACAGGTGCTTAACTCCTGAGTGAAGGAACATTTGTTCAAATGCGTTTAGAATATGACCTAGCAGCTTAATTCCGGGATCGCGCAAGCCTGTCTTCGACTATCACCAGACACGTTGTCCAAGAATTGGTTGACCAACTTCAAAACGAGAGTTGGAATTTCAGTGATTCACAATTATCCGCGCCTTCTGTGGTTCCAAGAGTCGGTCACGATTAGCCTTCTCAAGTCACTGTTATGTGTTCGAAACCAATTATATGTTGGTCCTAGACTATTATGGACCTAATGGGCTAACAGTGTCCTTCAGTTTATCCCATTAGTTCTATACATATCATTGCTTAATGTTGTTTGCTGCCAACCGTCGGCTACGTGTACATATACTAACAGTCAGTGGTAGTAACAATCAAATCTAAATCTGAATAACGAAATCAGAAGACCGGGCTTGCAAGATGGTAGTACCATCTTCGTATATTCTCGTCAGTCGCTACACATAACAGCGGTGAACATGAAAAAATATTTAAGCAAACTAAGCCCATGTATCGAGTGAGTGTATACACTAATCTCTCATTGCTCAAACGCATGGTAGACGGGGATTCAGCGTTAACAATGTTTACACACAGAAGACGGGCTTGTTACGCATGACGTGCAGCCCTTTTAGTTACATTCCGCTTTATCGTTGGTATGTTGATGACATAATAATATTTGCAAAAGACAAGGAGACAGCAAAAAAATTATTGGATTTATTAAACTTTTCGCACTATAATCTAACGCTTTCGTTTGAATTCGAGAAGGAAGACACGCTCGCCTTTCTGGATATCAGCATCAAGCGACGGAAGGTTAGTACACTTTGTCGATCAGTACACCGTAAGTCCACCTAGGGTGGGGGACAATATTTAAACTTCAGCAGTTTCTCACCCATACAACACAAACGCTCGCTGGTTCGTTGTCTCTTTCACACAGCGCGAACTATACGAACAGGTGATATACTAAACACAGGGTTGAAATTTATCCGTGAGATCCTGGTCTCCAACGGTTATCCACTAGGTTTCATTAACTTTCACAACAAACGGATAATAGTAAACCCACAAGAAGCGTCTGTTTCAAAGAATTCGGTGTACATGCAGTTACCATACAAAGGAGATAGTAATATGTCTTTTTTACTCAATGTCATGTCTAATAGTTTTTGTGGTTTAGCAGAAAACATGTTGATACTTACCAAATCGGTTTGATCCCGGCGAACCTTGGCTCAAACCTACAGTGTGGTACTTGAAGTGTATTGTACGTGTGAGAACTCACGCCACATCGTAACCATTTCAGGCCTGTTTGCTTCAACTACAAATCGGGGCGAAAAAAAACAAATGAATAAGTCGACATATCTTTGATGATTGCGTACTGTAATACAACACACATTGTACGGGTTGAGACACTGAACATATGGTGGTTTGTAGAGGATAGAGAGATACAGAACATTACATTCACTGGTGTTCAAGGCAACTGAATTGCCTCATACGTTTTACTGGTAGACAGAGTATTCACGGTAATCTTGAGAATCTAACAGAGAACTTTAATCAAACAGTGAACAGATATTCAACATCGCTGATGAATAGTTTTGGTTTTGATTTCGGCATACTTCTAGATAAAGGGTCTAGTCTAGTAGATTTGGTGTACCAAGTTGTTTCGGCGTCAAACTAAGTTGATTTTTCCCTTTCATTCATGTAGATCTGTATGGGGGGAAGAGTCGGGTCTGTTGTTTCAATATAAATTGGAACAGCTGATGATAACCTGTAAACCAGAAGTAACGATGCGACGAACATCTGTTTTCGATAGTTCTTTTTTCTCGTCAGTCCAGTCACATAGGTTTTGTCAAGTCATGTCATGAGACAAACAGTAAAAACTAAGAACTGACAGTTCATGAATGGCAGTGAAAGCAACTACTAGAATCCGTGAAATAATTGGTTAGATAGGAACCGGATGATAACTGGTCACACGGTCAAGAAACATCATCTAGCTCGGGAGGGAACTAGTTGTAAACCGTTCACTAGCGAAATTTTTGTATATCTGGCCGACATCAAACATTGCATACTCGTCACCAAATCATTCCGGGTTGCCTACAAAGCTGCTAACACTCAACCAAGAACTAGCTACCACCGAATCGACCACCATAAGATTACGCAGCCCTTACTCAGGCTGTCAAAAGAGATTAGTTGAGTCATTGTGACAGTCGTGGCCACAGATCAATCACATCTACTTCAACAACACGCAAACATCTGACCTTGACATTGTAGTATGACACACAATCAGCATTCGCCTTAGATTTAACCAGCTATCTCACGAACCCTAGCAATCACCATCATTATCACTCGTTAACAGTCACTGCTTGATTTTTGTAATCTATCTCATGACACGCCTTGAGGAAACTCAAGTAACTGAGAAGGATTTATCGAAAACAGTTGTTTATCACATCGTCATTTTGAATACTGACGTGTTCTGTACTACAGTGAGATGTGTCTATTATTTTCTCCATACGTAACACGACTTTTATTCTGAGTTCAGTTTGCTTACGAATAGTTATTTTTTGAAGCGGTTAAACAAACTGTTTAAGTAGTGCGAAGTCATTCGACGAAATTTTAGTGCACTTACCTGTGGGAGTTGTTCCTGGGAGATCAGCAGTGAAGCCTACATGAATTTCGTGTGGTCAAGTATGATCAATGCATTAGAAACTCACGCCACATTCCTTGCACTCGCAGCTTAGGGCTTTCACCTGCGGAGCAAGATATTAACAGCATAATTACGTACGCGACACAAGTATAGTTGATACGGTAATCTGTCAACTGCAACATTACTAGATACTGATTAATTTGAATATCTTGTCTGCTAAATTTTTAATGCATTCGGCGAGAACCCTCCATTTAGAATCACATTTGCGAGATTTAGAGAAAACACAAAGCGGATTGTTGATCATTTGAGATGATCCAACTGTAACCGTGCGGAATTAAGTCAGACTTCAACCGGTGACATGTACCACATGCATCAACCTTTCGACATTGCAAAGTCGCCCTGGAAGTTGGGAACATAAACAGATGAATCTGATTATCTGCTCATTGTACTGGGGTTTTCATGTCTGTCAAACCTTGACCCTGGGAATGAGCTGCTCTACTTGGACAAGCTACATAGCTCGTTCATTTTTTCAGCAATATGCTTTCAAACGTACTATTTAAATAAGAAGTAAGTGTGGAGTAGATCCAAGGTGTCTCAAAAGTTTGCATGTTCGTGGGTTTATACGTAACAGAGAGAAACAACGGGTGCTTCTGCTTTTCTGTTGATTCTCTCTTATGATTTGTTGGGCTATTCATGGAAAATAACGAGAAGTTGGTAGGAGTGTGAACCTAATAGTGAATGTAAATAGAAAGGCTAGTATACAGCATAATACTATCGAACAATTTTAATCTACGGTAAAATCTCTTACACTCAACCGCAACTTGTAAGGCGACGATCTGGTAACCAGTGGAAGTGCATGAAAAGGTGACCCGTTGATACTCGCTTTAATGAAGTGTAAAATACCACAGCCTAGTCAGACGTGACCATGGCCCTATGTAGTGTGTTTCATTGTAGACAGACCTTAGCAGAGAAAGGATGTCACTTGTACCGCTACCTGCTCGTTTGCATCTTTAGTTTAAATAAATATCGCCTTACTCGTTTGTTCATATTTAATGAGACGGTGTCTGTTAGAGAATGACCAAATACGTGGGGCAGTGGAAACATTTTTTTTGTTAAATGGCAAAATTCCTTAACGTATCGTTTAAAGTCACAAACTTCCAAGTCATGCACATTTGATCTCAAAATTGTGTCGATCATCATCTTGACGACGTTAAACTATACGTTTATATATGCAAGTGAGACCTGGGTAATCTTTTGAACGATAATCTAAGGATGTCAACACACTGTACAGCTATGATTAAGAAAGACGTAAAGAGTTTGTGGTACTTCCCATTCCGCATTCCTTTCATGATCCATCTGCACTTGAAAAAAGTATATGGCTCTATCATCTTTTACCCAAAAATGTCAAAGACGTGTCACAAAAAATAATTCTTGAGCGAAAGAAAATCTCTCATCCGAAACTGGGCTACTTTTCAGTACATTATAAACATGTCAAAGATGACCTAATTTCTACTTACAAAATACTTCGAACCTCATGGCATCCGCTGATATACGTCCTTCCACTATACAAAGATGAATATCTGTGGGGATATTCGTTGAAACTGGATTGCGGAATAGGTAGGTTACTTTGTAAACAGAACTATTTTACTGTTAGGAACTCTGTGGTGATGGTTGAATCGGTTGAGGATTCTAAAGTATTACACAAATGGCACAGATTATTCGTAGTTCAAGTTACCCAATCATCATTCTGGTCCAGTCCCAGAGGTCACTTACTATGAATATGTGGCGCAATGTTAGTTTAGTGTGTCTTGTTGAGCGTTGCTGTCATGAATGCACGCCGGCAGCTTCGTTAAGGCTTTCTTTTTATTTCTCTTAGCACACTGAGAAGTGGACTATTTTTTTCGGATTTTTCCATTTAAACATTCATACTGAGCAGATATGACTTTCGTGGTAACGCAGCTCTTATCCATAGGTTGCACACCGTATTTTGTATGAGCATTTAATGTCTGTGTAATGACGAGCGATACGACAATACATTATAAAACAGTCTTTGGAATACATCGACCGCAGAATCCCTGTTAGGGATTTAAAAACATACACGTTCATTTGACGATGGTCTTGCAATTTTGAGATAAATTATCAACGTCTGTCATTAGAATAATTATGTCTGTGCATACGTTATTAGTTGTGTGTTATCTTCAGATTATCAAGCAGTTCACAGTTGTCAATGAACGTGCATGAATTCACGATTGTTTATCCGATACAACTGTCTGTTGCCTACGGACTGCTGATCAATATATTGGGCGTCGTTCCGTAAAGTGTCGACATCTTTTTCAGAATTCAAATCATTAGAATTTCTCGAAATCGGCTTAGCTCAGCACCGGTTGTACAAAGGTCTTCAGGAATTTCGAAACAAGTCGGCTGATCAATAAATAACTATGGACAGATCACCACTGGACGGCTTCATTGGAGAAAAACCAGTCTAATCCGTCCAACATAACAATGGTACGTTTCATTTCAATGGCATGTATTCAGAGATCTGGTTACTTCCTAGTTGAAAATCAAACACAATTAACTGCGGCTTTTACACTCAGGTGGACTGCCAAACTACCCTTTCAAAAACATGTTGCAATAAATGAGAAGAGACAGTAACTGTGCTGTTATTTCCGTCTGATGAGCTCACGAGTAGAACATCCAATTCAAATCAAGCTCTTAGATATCGGTCACAATGAGATTAGCAATATTCGGACTAATTCACCTCACACGAACTCCAAAATAATCGGATCCTACGGCCAACACTTGCTGTAGTCCATTCATAGCAGTAAAGAGATACCATTGTTGATTGTCCGACAATTTCACACTACGAACGTATGGATGAGGGGACCCTTCAGATTAGTTGCATAACCTGATTAATTAATTAGACCTTCATTTGAAGAAATTGGTTAATCAATATAGCCTGACATATTGATCGGTATGTATCGAACACTATCACAGTATCAATGAGAATGATACGATTGTACCAATTGAATACGAAACACGATCGATTGTGATTCAGCTTTCGGACGTGATAATGCAGTTCAGATGAGATCAGTTGAATAACCTCCAACACACTGATCATACAATCTGGCAAGCGAGCATTGTAATACCAATATGACATCGGGTATATACTGCTGATTTGTTTTGGTGATTAAGTGAAACTTGATGCTAGTGTCTTCTTTATTATGTAAACCTCCGAAAAGGTTCCTTGTATTTGTTTGCATCTCCACCGTTGAACACCTTCTGTTAAACATTGAGATCTCATAGGTGTTCACGTAATGAATACATTCGAAACATTAATGCTGTATAACTGTTAATTTGTGGAACGCTTTTTTCACCGCATTTTTCCTTTGCTTAAAATGTCTGCATCAAAGGTACATCGTCGAATTGTTTGGTCTCTCTTTACTCGTTTCATCGGTTCCGAGTATTTACATGGCAATCGGATCGCTCATGGATTTTTTACTTCAGTATGCTTGAACGATATCTTATGGAGATGTTATCCTTACCAAGTTTTGACTTCAGTCAGTGACAAAAGTCAGGTGCTGTAGTGTACATTCATTTAAACTAGACTGAACCATCTTTACTGTATGACTTGGTTGTGCACGATAGATCTCGTATACCGTTATACTAATTTCAGTCGAAAAACTGATTAACTTTATCCATATACGGAATTCTCTGCAGCGTCTTTCGTGGCATTTTCGTTGTTCACATTCCAGTTATTCCTTTTTCAGTTAATTTGAATCGAGAAATTATTTGCATGTGGTGTCTTTAAGATTGAGTAAAACTAGCAAATGACCTGTCGGTACTTGTCAGATGAACTTGGTGCCATAATGGAACTTGGCCAGAAGTTAGCATGCTGTGTAGCAGGTAAAAAATATGGTCGATCGTGCAAGCATTTGTGTGTGTTGTGTTACTTTAAGCCTGCGATATACAATGTGTACCTTCAAAGTATTGCTACATTTTTAGGTTGGAATTGATCTTGTCTTTGTTACTGCTGGCCGACAGCTTAAACTGTCGCTCACTTCATCTACCTGGGTACTGGCATCTCACTAGCACGCATCAGTGTTGATGAAGCGTCCACAAGAATTGTGGTAGTACGTAGTGCACTTTCTGGTATGATTCAAAACTTAAAATGATGACGATAGTGACTGAGCAACCTTACGTTATTATATATGATCTTGCATCAACTTATCATACGGTTTTCCGTGAACTGACTTTTTAGAGTTTGCGGTCTACTGTTTACAGTGTGAACCCGATCACCTTTTGTTGTGCTCTTGAAAACTGTTTTCATTCGTTGTCTATATCAGTGTCTATGTGTGAATTACTGTTTCGTCCTCTTAGTATTAGACAAAGGTTAGTGTTATGCAACGTGCAGCTTCAAAAGTAAGTAGCATCACACGGCTTAAATGCACAGAAACCAACAGGGAGAGCATGAGGTCAAAAAGACGAGGAGCTGGGGGCGACTATTGAAAACGTGTGCATGTACTGTGCGAGACGCGTTTCCAAAGAAACTCTAGACGCACGAACACCAACGATGTGAATACATGTCAGTGGTGAAAATTGGTGCCTAAAGTCGAGCTTCTACATTTTCACAGACATCCTCTCAAACCATCAGAAGTCGATAACAAGACTGAACGCAATTATCTGAAACGGGGTGAGTAGAAAGTGGGAGCGCAATTCGAAGTTCGAGCATTTCAGTTAGCATGAGCATCGTCAACTTACGTTTACTTTCTTGCGGCTCGAGTAAACCGATTACTGATGAGTAGTCGGAGATTTGGTTAATTTCAGGTTGAACGTCACTCACAATTGATCGTAGCTATCGCATCCCTATAGACTTTCCAGTTGGCCCCTTTCGAAAAGAAGCACTAGACTGGAGTTTTGCTCTAATTAGAGCTCGTCAGTAGTGCACATCCTCGCCACTGCCGGGACTTGAACCTTGGTCACGTTGCTCATGAGCAGGCAACCGTGTTTACCACTGCGCCATTGACCTCACATTAGACACGACCGAATTATCATATGTGAACACTCAACCACTTTCGCTTGTGAGTGACGATCAGGTTGCCCGATCGCCTCGAGAGGAGACACAGTTACCGTCTGTTAACTCCAATCGACATCTTTGAGATGAAACCTATCCCCTGACTCATCGTAGATACGACAAGAAAATGTTGTAGAAAGGCAAACTTACGCCATTTTTCACATGCTTGTGTTAGCTCATTTGATTCTGAGAAAAAACGAAAAAGTACACATTCAGAATAGGTTGAGCTACAAAGTGTAATATTACGATGATCGCTATCGACTAAACGATGAACATCCACAAAAAACACAAAGCAATAAAAATTGGAAGATGTAAGTTTTGACAGTAATGTGTGCTTCTGCTGAAAGTGAACAGAATTTGTAATGAGTCGCTGCATTATATTACCTGCCATCTGTGGATATATGTATTCTTAAATATGAATCTCACTGGTCATTTTGAATGATTGTGAGCAGTGACCTTCATTAATGTTTATGCGTTAAAAGCTCCGGCTCATCCCATATCTATTAGTTATATTTCTGTAATGTTCTGCGACACGAATACTTCCACCCATGCCTTTTGATGATGGGAATTAAAGGAAGGCTCTATGTTTCTTGAATTATGAAAGTATAACGAAATTGACACGTATCTATTCGAATTAGACAGTGTGTTCTCAAGCGGAAGAGGATTTGTTTCGTTTTCCTGAAGGACTAAATTACTAAAAACATAACATGAGTCACTGCGATGATGTTGATTTCCAGCACTAACAAATGCACTTCAATTGAGATTTCTAGAAATCAGTGTTTGTGAAATAACTGACTCGAGGTCTTTTGGCTGTCTAAATAAACATCATCAATGGCATTTAATGAGAAATCCAGTCACATGAGGATTTTTGCAGCGAACTGTTTTTTCTGGTCTTAGGTCGATACTTCTAAGGACAGAGACTCTGAAATGACTGTAACTGTTTCGTTGGTAAAGCTGTTCTACTGGACTATGACGGAGAGTTTGACAACAAAAGTTGTCTCACGGACAAACAGCTATTTTGACAAAAGGATGAAACTAACCGGAAGCTAGGGTAACGGATCTTTCTTCAACACACCACAGCAAACTCACTTGATTCATTCGCCTCCGATTGGACAATACTCGATCCTAAATTGCAAGTGAACGTAATGAGAAGGAAGAACACTTACGAAACATTCCTTGTGGTTTAGTTGCTCCCTTCTGATTACCTGTAAGCGAGAGGAGAATTTCAATCAGTGCGACTGGTTAGAACTCAGAAGGAGAGGCATATGTGACACACAGCTTCCCGAAAACTGTTGCTAACACATTTGTTAACTTTGACCGTAAACTGTAAATATTTTATGACTAAACAAGTAAAACCTCAACTATTTAATAGGCTTACAAAATCAAAAATGGTTAGCAGTCTCAGCGGTGTTGGCGAAGCACGCGTTGAAAATGGTCAGATGAGAATAAACTATCACTGAATTTGATTCCGCAAATAAAACACCACAGAATGCGAACGTTTTCTGTCGCAGGTCGTGCGGTCGAAATGGATTGTCACAACTACACCCCATCAGCTTCTGGGTCACTTTCATGCAACACTACCTTGATAGTGTTCGTGGAACTTTCTATACCTTTGTGTGCAAAACTCTGTAAGTACCAATTTGAGGGTTATTCCAGATTGTCAGCTAACTTACAGCGGTTGTTGAAATGAAGCTACTAGTTCCGGAATATACAGGTCATTCTATATGCCACGGCAAGCTTATCTGTTCATGTTTATTTTCGGTCTAAAAAACCGTGTCGGACTTCCACAGCCAACTGTCACTTGTTACTGATAAGTAGTTTAGTAAATTCAGTAATTTGAAAGAGACTAATTCTCGAGAAACAGTACTTCGGCTTGAGACGAACAGGCAACAGAAGTAACGTATCCAGACGTGCAAAGTGCTTTAAAAACTCACCTACAAAGGCATATTATAGGCTCAGAAATATCGCAGTTATACCTGATTATCCACCCAACCAACTGCGGCATATGGAATCTACCAAATGATTTAGGAAATTGACTGCCGCAGTATGATTTATCGAGCAGCTCACGCTGGACTCCACTAATGCCACTCATACCTATAGTACTATGGGAGACCAGTTCGCCTGCAGCTATGTATAAATCGCAAAGATGCTTGTGTATTATGGCAAATTCAATCATTATGAATGTTTTAGAGAATGCATTCCCGAGTGAGTAGGGACTAGATGAGAATGGGCTTTGTATAAACGGTGGTTTATCAAGTTCACTTTTAACCATATACCTTTGTCGGACAATAATGGTTAAACTTTGAGCTGAGGCACTAGGGACTTCCTATCTCGTAGTATTATTTGTACGATCCGCTGTTACTTGGATATTAGTTTTCCGAACACAGGACGAATTTACGTCAGGTACTTTCTGATTGTCCCTGATGAATGTCTACTACACCACTGATGACCTGCTGGTAATCAAAACACTGATACTGTAATATAGCTTATCGCGTTGTTCATTGGAATACTGTATTAGCTGTTACAGAAAATTTAGCAAATAGTCTGAGAATAACACAGTGTTTTGAACAGGTCGCTATGCTCCATATTACAAGCACCACGGATAGCTGTCCTCAAGTGAGTTGCAACCGAATTCACACTAATGAAAGAACGAAGGTCATCTGTACGTTGTTGATGTGCGGCCACCTGTCACCATCTCTCAACCGGTTGATAGAATACCATAATCATGAAGTGATAGTTGGACGGATACCGGACGGATGTATGGAATGCACATCTGTACCACGGTCGACCAGTGAGCTGTAGGCATCGTTCACAAGAGCACAATGACACTTTCTAGGAAGGACGCAAGAAGGGGTTTCAACTGAGAAATTTCTCTGTTTGCAATATCAGTTATCATAATTGGGTCTCATCCATTTCAGGTCATCTCATCTAATGGCTACTGTTGGACAAGAAGTGTTTGTATCCAGTTGCATTAAACATTTCGACCTAAGCAACAAACATAGAAGACGCGTAAGCTGAACAAGTGTGACAGAAAGTACTGTGCAGTACCGTCCAGCGTGAGAAGTACGCCTTTGATTGTCACACTAATTTGATCATAACTAAGGTTACGATTATTCGACAACATGTGAAGAACAATTACCCAATAGTTCTCTAGCTTGTAAGGCGTGTGTGTTTCAATGAAATCGCTTTTGCGCTTAACGACATTTACTTTTAACGGCCTACTACCTTCGGCTATGCGAATGGTATCGTAGCCATTGCATTAAATTCCACCTGATTGCCAAAATATGCTGGAACTGTGGAATACACAACTACGGTCACACTTTATTCTAAATGTTCTGTTACTATCAAAATCCTGGTTAAGAAATTTTGAAGTAGACGTCTGAAGGTTTCTTTTAACTTCACTTGGACCAGGTCTACAAAAATTCTCCTACATAAAAGATTCCTTAGCCGTCAATCCGTAAGTGAATGTCCAAGCAAACAGTCCTTGTACAGATCTTAAGATCTCAGATCTCAAGGTCTACATTGGCAACAGTAATCATAGTTTCATACCGTTTGTGTTGCTTTTCTACCTATCACACTTTTAAGTTGATTAGACCAGAACTTGATGGGAGTACCTCATTCACAATTTATTTCCTTTTCAGCTGTACAACAGAGCGCAGCAAAAACATTGGCCAATTTTAATCTAACTGTTGCCCGAAAGCATAGTATACTTTTCATCGTTCGCACTGCTTCCTACAGCACACAGCCACGCCCGCATTTTATCATTTCATTCGTGTGTTACATCACGGATGATTGATGATCGTGTTGACTTTGAAGGCGAAAGTCACATTGCATCAGCACGGGTTGATTTGGCGTTGTTACTTAGGACAACTTGGTCATCGAAATAACACTCCAAGAATGTCGTCTGTCATTCAGAAGAAGTCATGGGGATAGGCAAAACATGAGTTCAAACGTAGGCGTTTCAATGGAATAGTTGCATTAAATGCACATTCTTATTCTGATGAGAATGTGAAGGAACTGTTAGAAGTAAACATGCGGACAGCGGTTTCTAACGGGATATGCGCCGCATTAACTGTAATTTTTGCCCCACAATACTCTTACGCGTGATAGCAAAAATGAACGTATAACCATTTGCTGAAAACTGTCAATATTGCGTTCATCAAAACAACTGAGGTTTAACAAGGTTAGTCCGATCGTTCGTCTTTACTAGACTCGAGAACACACTGGACGCAAGAAGTCGGGGTTAAAAATGAAGGTCCCGTGACCGCAGCCGTTTGACTAAGGAGACGTCCAGAGCCTATCAGAGGCATTTTAGAACGCGGTTAATTTGGTTGGAGTCACAAACGAGAGGGCAGAGCAAGCGGCCATAGAGATGCTCCTCAGAAGCAGTAAAAAGGTGGCGCGAAGCGGCTTGTGAGACAGAAGTGGACCGCAGCGGAAGGTGAGATGGTCACCCAACAACCCCGTTGAGTATCACAAGGCAAAACAGTGGTTCAAAGGCGCTCTGCTCGGCCCTGGAAGCAACACTGTCGTTTACGGCGTGTGACTTTGGATAGCGTCGCCGGAGTTCCATCGAAGCAGCCGCTATACCCGATCGATGCGGGAGCACTGTGTCTGGGACTGCGCCAAAACACACTGTTGCAGATCATGAAATATCATGAAGCCTTTCGGCAGGCCAAGGTCCTAGCTTGGAAAATGAAGATTTCTGGAACTGTTGGGATAGCTTTGGATTTAAGACATTTCGTACAAGATCATACCACTGCCAACCAAACAAGTTAGCAGAAAGGATAAATCACACAATTGAAGGGTGTTTGGAGAGGAAGAAAAGGAGCTGAGAGGAGATGTTATCATCGAATCCGCTAGCCCACTGTTCTTCGCCACAAGGCAGAACGAAAAAATGACCGTTCAAACTAATGTAAGGATGCATACCACGCTTGCTAATTGATTGGAATGTTGGCTTATGGAGAAGTAAACAAATAGATGTGTGTAATTTAGCAGAGGCGGCGAGGTTTAACAAACAAGAATATGGAAGATGCGATGAAGACCTCCACGAAGCATCCAACCGCAAACTTATCTGGTCTATGCACTGTGTTTGAGCCTGATCTGAGGGTTAGATACAGAAATCGACAGACCAGGAAATTTCTAGATGGGCGGAGGGACACTGTGCAGTAGCGGAAGGTACTAGCCCGATGTATTTGAGTAGGAACGAGAAGCACCATTATCGGTTTCACGAAAACCAGCTGTGCATGTGGTACGACAAACACAAAAATTCAGGCCAGCTTCGTCAACATCATAACAGCCAATACGCAGACAATTGAATGAAGGGAAAGAGTCTAAGCGATTTTTGTTGGAGCTAGAACAATCTTTTGAGGGAGGATTGTAGTGACGTTGAGTAGTTGCATTTACCTGTTATTGCGTATTCAGGCGGACGCATTTACTAATGTACTGAAGGAAATTTGAAAAAGCAATAAGAAACATTCGAATGTAGTCATGCAAGAACTGGTGTTTTCTGTACATGACAGTTTGGTTGCGTGCAAATGTGTTCGTTTTCGAGGTATTGTGGTGGCGCATCTCTCTGTTTTTTGAGTAGAAAATCCTTGTGCTGTCCCGTACTTTTTGTTCACAACACAAGTTTAGTCATCCCGTCGACCTTTTTTAACTAGGTGTGAGAAAAGATTGGTTGCTTCAGGTCACTAAATTACTGACCTTTCATGACAAAAGAGACTGTTACTGTGTAAATAGAACTGTTCGGTTAAGCTCGAACGGGATTTGAGTAGTTTTGAAATCGGTTTACCCAATTAGACCTAGTGTGCGAAACTGCTTTATCAGAGCGCCATGAGTGAAGAAAAAATATGCCTCAGTTGCAGAAATAATTCGTTGTACACAGTTTTAATTATGACACGTTTGTGAAGACATGCTGGCTACTACGTGATCAAAAAGTAACCTAGTAGCACACGGTCACGTGAGCACAAACCCGTCACCATTAAAGAACTAGGATCTGCGCTTCTTGTAATGCTTCTGCCTCTTGAAATGATGAAAATTCTGGACTAACTAGGCTGGCCAGTTCTGAATGGTACTCAGCTGAGGAGAAGGAAAAGTTGAACTCCAAACTTTTGAAGAGAAACAATTCGGGTACGCGGTCTGCGTGTGTGAAACCATTCTTTAACCATGCACAAACAGTCTTACTACCTTCTATTCACTAGGGGAGTGAACTGACGGTGAAGACGACAGCATTTTTTCTACTGTTCGAGTCCGGCAAATTTTGTTGTAAAACTGATACCAGGAGCACTGTTACAAACTCTTTTTAATTATGTCAATAATTCCATAAGTGCGACCAATGCTGGAGCTTCACACAATCTACCACATTTTACTTTGAGCGGAATTCGGCTTCTCTAAAGCACACAGGTCCACAGTTATTCAAGCAACAATGAAATCGTGAGGCTCAGAAGATTGACAGTTGAAGGACTGTGAGTAAATAAATTAGGGTCCGTCAAGTCGGGCCACAACAATTAAATGTTGCAGACATATTGAATGACACCTTTTCAGACAAATGCATTTTAGAGAAGAAACATGGAATTGTTTATTAAATCGCACATTGGTAAGTGTGGTAAGTTCTATCATTTGTATAAAAGTTAAAAACCCACCTGCCAAAAGGTAAGGCCTCCAGCGGTTGTCAACTTGGCTGCCTACAAAACAGAGTAAGATGAATAACGATGGGGTACGTGCCTTTCAGTTTTATATGCTCAGCTTTTTGAGTACTGATGATGATGTTCCACATGATGACCGAAAGTTTGCAACCAAGGTGACAAACTTGGCAACCAGCCGAACATTGTAACATTTAACTATACCGGTGTAATGTGCGATCGAAACCAGCAGGCGCGCACGAGTTGAATTTGAATTGGTGACAAAGCCTGCTGCTGTGTTGTCGTTGCCATTTTAGTTCTCGGTTGTCTAAGTCGTGTGCATGGCTTACTGGGCCTTAGGATCATACTGGTTCTTATTGATTCTTTTCTCAGGACTGTTGTTGGAACTCCTACTTCGGAAGAGTGCTGTCTCCCGGTGTTTACGTTACCCCCCAGTTGGTCCGCAGGTTTGACGGACAATCCCAGTAGAAACGGCCGGCTCGTATGTTACACTGACCAACTCCCAATCCTCGTCTGATTCACTTTCTTCACAGATCCAGCTTTCTTCCTCCGAAAGCAACTGAACCGGAAATACTTTTCAAATGAGACCGTAACCGTTTACTAATGGTCTAAGGAAGTGTACTGTGTTATTCTGGCTTGGGATCCTTGATCAATTGAAGAAGTGATCGTGTGACAAACAGAAGTTTTACTTTCCCAGATGTATGAGGCGTACTACTGACTTCAGTTAACGGGGCTGAACTGGCTTTTCAGCGCCGTAGTTCGCCCTGAATCTGAAAGAAAATCCACCACAGGAATTGCGTAGAGAGTCCTTTCAGTGGTCAACCACAGCCAGGATAAATCGAGCGATGCCGGAACAGCTTGTTTCAAACTTGTAAGCCCGGGCAATGTCTAACCAAATTTTCGAGGTTTTTATAGGTTGGAAAGCATTTTCGTCATACTGCAAATGTGATTATCAACTCCAAGTCATACCATTATACTCAAATGTAAAAAGGCCAGAACCGAGGTTGTTCAATTAAAACAGAAAAGAAAAATCTTTCGAACTCCATGAAGGACGTGACTGCTTGTAATGAATCGGAGCGAACAGTTGCAGTAGTACCCTCCCAAAAGGTTTTTAGTTTGTACTGCACCGTTATTTATGAGCCACTTGCGGGTTGTTTATTGTGCACATGTTTCTGTAATAGTCACTCGAAACGAGTTTCAGAAATGTTTGTAAAATCTCAACATTTTTACTTCTCCATCAACAGCCTGTTTTATATGCTCTATGAATGTCTCCACAATTACAGACATGTGTTCGATCGTCTTCATGCGAGAGGTAGTTAACTCACTAGTTTTGAACAGACCGCATACGTAGGAAGTCAGGGACTTTGCAGTGGGATATGAAATAGCGTAATTCTCTTCGACCGTCCGTCAATCATGATAATTAACGAAACCAATACGCTGTGAATCATGCGGTTCCATCGAGCAGGCGTTCAGTTTAGGTTTCGAAATCTCGTTTGTATTAGTCAAACATGCAACCGTTATCAGTTCGCCTCAACAATACAAGCAGCTGTTTGAGAAGTGAATTATGAGTATGCCCAGTTGGCCGTTTAACGAAATACAGGCATCAAAGTGTTTGGCACACTTCATTTCTGGCCATTTATTCGAAATTTTGACAAAAACAATTAATTTCACCTGGAGCGTCTGTTATTAGTTTTAAACATGTCGTTTTTGCATTTCTGGACACTAGTGAAATCTAACTTGAGCAGTGCACATGACGTAAGTCTCCTCTTTCTTGAAATTGTCGTCATCATTAACGTTGACAGTATCGATGACGCCGTTACATTTGGGGCTGTGTCACAAATCGTTTGGTCATACTGCCAAGTATGCAACTGGCAACGGTAGGCGACGAGGATTAGATGCGTCATATTGAATAAATTATTACTACACTCTTGATTGTTAGAATGATACGATCATTTGCAGCACTGAGCCTACGTAACTAGAGAACGAAGTACATGTACGCTTTTGACAACTTGCCACACCTCTGCGTACATGTATTTGCTCTCACTCTCTCTCACATCGATGGCTTAGGTGACCTTTGCAGAATACGGACATATCTGCGAGTTCTCGGTTTTCAAATTAGCCGGAAAACTGATCCCAAAACTGAAATAAGGATTGGATCTGGCTATCCCTACGGCAAAATTACCTGAACGAAAAACTTGTCACTGTAAGCACTTGTGAAACGTTTGCGATGGTTGTTTCTCTCCATGAAATTCGTAGGTCTCTAAAGACGTCGGTCAGGTTAAAAAAACTCAGTCATGTGAGTAGACAGGGTCAAAAAATGGCTATTTACGCCATAGTTGTTTAACTACGAACTACTTCAGTGAAAAGAAATGAAGCAAGTCAATTACAATTGTTGAAACTCACTGCGTAAAAATAGAGGTAGAGTGCAGTTACTTATTTGTGCTGATCAACACCGTCATATCACTTCGGACCTCTCAAATAATAGTGCCGATTTTCAACTTCGACCGAAATCACGGCATCATTACGTGCTGTTAGGAGGCACATCTAACGAGACAGCCAGGAAGCGTTAAGCCAAATCGGTCAACCGGCCCAGCTCGGATGGTATGGTCGTGGATGGTGGTATGGTCCCGCTCAGCCAGTCAGATTGCAGGTGTACGGTCGAACACTTGTGCGCTTTCTGGACAGTGTTTTTTCTCGCGTTGCCTTCTGACGCCTCCTGTAATGTCAGTTGTTCTAACTCCCTGACTGCCATATATGACTGTCTCATTTGATTCACTTTGTGTCTGTCGACCATCTATGGTAATCGTTTTGTCCTATAAATCTAGAGCTTCTGTGGCCCAAGTTGTGTCTCGTCTCGTTTCGCCCGTCCAGTAAGCAGTGCAGCCGTGTCTCTTCTGATATCTCAGTTTTCAGTCAACCGATTGAGCGCGTAACCCAGTCAACGATCCAATACAAGCTTTCACAAATCTACTTGGTAAGATCTTGTTTAATCCGGCATCGTTTCGTTGGATATCTCGAAATCAGACAAACTAGTGATTCCAGTTACATATTTCATTGAAACCTTCAATAGGTATGATTGAGAAAGTGCTCTATGTAGTTGACCCCAGGTCATCGAATAGGTTATGATAATCACATGGTATTGCGAGAAGAACATTGAAACATTAGCAGCCTGGTTCATACAGTCAGCCGGGTTGTTGAAACCAGTAATTATCCAGCAGTTCTGGCTAGAAACGTTTGTGAGTAAACATTATTGTGGTAAACTATTATATTGAATAAAGCGACCTATTTATGAAACAGTAACTCACTCCTTCCAGTTTTAGTATTGGAATGATGTTGTTATCATTGAATCGCTCCTTCTAGAATGTCCAGGAGCACACCTTCACATTCACTTCTCTGAGAAGGAGTCATAACTGAAAAGTCTGTCATCCAACATTCAATTGGAAATGCTTCTGTGATTCTCAAAGATAAGCCGAAAATCACTCGAACGAGGAGCATGGAGGTCGTGGTCTGAACTAATTCATATTTTGTCTTTCATCATCATATGGCTGCAAAAATTTGTTCGGTGCTCTTGAGATGATAAAACGGATCTTACTCCACACGGCTAACAAGGCGTTTCAAACACCTTGAGAGGTATATGTATAACAGCTACTCGCGCATGCCAATCAGGTCGTGTATTCTAGCACGAACAGTGAGATATTGTAACTGAAAGTGTTGGAC
Organism: Paragonimus heterotremus; assembly: GCA_013368495.1. Classification (NCBI taxonomy): domain Eukaryota; kingdom Metazoa; phylum Platyhelminthes; class Trematoda; order Plagiorchiida; family Troglotrematidae; genus Paragonimus; species Paragonimus heterotremus. Next base: position 142,972 of record LUCH01000809.1, read on the forward strand.
GTGCCGCTCAAACTCACACCATTGTTCTTCTCCTGATACCTGATGTAGTCCCGAAAAGCGATGCTACACCACAGATTCTAATTATCATTTTTTCAAGTCGATGAACTGCCATCAGATGCCATCAGATTAATATGACCTGAACTTCCATTCTCGAATTCTTGTACTGACTGTTGTGTTGCTGAACGCTCTGGGCTACAGGATGCATGGTTACATAAAAAAATACCGTAAGTTTAATTGAGGATATTGTAATTTACACAAATGATTATTACAGGAGTGTTGACCGCTGAAAGTCAGTGTTGGGACAGGTTGCCCAATAGGATAAGTAACACGTATGTAAAAAATGAAAAACTTACTGCTCAAGCAATAAGGCTCCGGGAATTCATTGAATCTGTTACCTACAAAAGTTAATCAATAAACAATGAACATTTGAAAGGGGGTCTATAAAAGTCCTGCATATTTTACTGTATCCCATACTGTAGTGTATACGTCGTTTAAAAAAAATCTATCTTGAAGCCTCCAGTCCTCAGCATATTTGGTCTTATGAAACAGTTCGTTGTGAATGAAGATATTTTGGCAAGACCTCATTATTTTAAGCCATCCACCTCCTTTCTTATTTTACATAAGTCAGTACGGTCATACCGCAGCACTCTGGTAGAATGGAGCGAAAATGTGACTAAAAACGCCTTTGTATACGATTACATAATGCACATGCACTCGACGACATTTTGAATAGCAAAATGTCCTAATTTACACTAAGCATAGTTGTTCCAAGAAACTTCCAACCTATTATTTCAAAACAATCGTAATATATATTAAAATTTTCTCGTAGCTGTTATCATATTTGTAATGCGTCTGTGTGCATATAAGCATGAGAGATTACATCACGTGTCCACCGCAGTATTTAGTTTCTGCCATCTGAGAGCCGATATTTTGTTCCCATAGAGGATATCTTTATGTTCAAACAAATTAGTCCTTCTGAATAGTCAGTTCTAATCTCTTCCGTTTATCCTGATGGCTCCGTAGGGCTCGTTCTTTAAAATCATATTAGTGTATGTTTTACTTCGAGAGTTTATCAAACATGTTTCAGTAATACGTCCACTGGACCCACTTAAAGTTTCTTTGGACGACAGTGATGGAACCTATTGTAAACAAGTTGGGAAAAATTAGTTTTAAAGCTCACACCTTTTATTTGTGTTTTTTTTTAATTAAATAAATCATTCTGCAAGTTCATAGAAACAGTTTTACATGTTGACCTGTATCATATATAGGTCCCCTTGTATGAACGTTATTGCAGAAAATAAGAGCGAATGAATACTGGAACAGAAGAAAACCGATTTCAGAATCAGGGAAACGGAGTTCGCAATTCACAGCGTAATGCATAAAAAGAAAAGTATGAAAGACAATGATGTAAAATTCACTTTTTCTGAATGGTGTGGGCATTTTATTACTTTCAAGCGTATTTCAGTAAGTTCCGTGTGTAATCAAAGGCTGCATTTATACAACTATGCAAGTTTTCAATGTTCAGCGATAATAATCGCGGTTTGGGTTGCGTGTGTTGACACACAGTGAATGACGAGTGTGCTGAATCGATTTAGTTACACGACTCTGCACGCGCCCGCATGCTTGGGTAGACGTATTTCAAATTGCACATGTCATCAAATCAAGTTCAAACGTTTGATCGTGTCTCTTGCATTGTTCACCGTTGTCTATTCTCGTCCTTTCTGCTACTAACAACTTTCTTGATCGAAAACAGTATTCAGGGCATTTGCCAATAGTTGATAATGAAAGTTTTGCTCCGGATCATCTATTAACCTACTTGACAATGCGTTCGACTGAAGTCATTTATTGTACAGAAAGAGATTTGCTATAACTTATGATAAACTAGACCTTTATGAACGCTGATTAAACCGGGTTATTCTACATGTCCAAAGGCTCTTATGTAGAAAAACGTAGCGTTCAAATAAACATGATACCATTAATAGTAACACTAATAATATCGACACAAATTCAAGCACCATAAAGCCAGAAAAATACATTTCTGAAGCAAATGAAATAATCTCTGAATGACATTTTGATGAAATTCATAAACCGACCTTCAACAAGTGCAGTGTGTAGTTTGTCATCAAGCCAGTTAAAATCTGAAAAACAAAGTTAATAATTTAACAAGGTTAGGAGTGCATTTTCAACCTGGGTTCAGAAACTTCGATGTAAAATGAGATGTGTGACAGTACTTAACCTGGTCTAGGCAAGGAGCTAAAATGACTCTTGGGATGCTAACTTCGTTGTTTGGGACGTCTCAGCAAAGATGTATCTTTTTGATACTAAACTCACTAGTATGCCTTCACCGTCATTCACGTACTCCAGCTTGTCGACCACTCCCTATAAAATAAATTCAACTGAGTGTGAACACATAACGTTTGGAAACAAGGCGTGTTTTATCGCTTTGTTCAATTTCTCACTCCAAAAGATTGCTTACATTGGGCCAGCACTACAAACGTTGTCGACGTGTTAGAAGTGGCCTTATGTTGACCTTTGAAATGTTAGCTCAACCGCCACATACTGTACGGTTTGTTCATAGACTTAGTGTGAATCATGGTCTCCGAGGTCGTTTGTTGAAGCTGCAACATCGGACGAGTCACCTGAAATGTAAACAACATTCCCTGTCTGTTTGAACATGTCCTTGAACATGCCTTGTATCTGTCGATACAATGTCATCAAGAAATGACTCTAAGCGAAGGCTTGACGCATACGTTCACGATCCCAGATCAGGTCCCAAATCGGTTTGGCAATCGCAAAAATTTTGTATTAATGACACACCTGGCCCGTCATTAATAGCAAGTCCTTGTTTGTTGAGGTGTTTGCTTCATGTTTGGTTCATATGTTCGAGACCTGTTTCACTTTCTACACTCTAATTAACTTCGCCTTATGTTTGTTCATGTTCCCGTGATCCTCACGATTGTTTACTTGCTTTTATTTCGTCTACACATTTGCTTTTTTTATTGGCGTTCATCAGAGAGTCAGAGATGCCGAAGCATTAAGTTTTCTCAAACTCATAAGAGTCCGATAACTGAAATGAGTCCAGTGATTCTAATGACAACAGTGGCTCTCAGCGGAGGTCAAGTTAACAATTGCAGCCAGGTACTAAAGAACTTGGTAATAATTAGAAATGAATGTAACATTAAATCCTCCTTCTTAAGCGATACGCACAATAACATGCATCAAGTGGATGGACGATTTGGCGTAGTTCTTTTTTCCGTCGGATGTGTCCTTTTGATGACCACGTCTGTTGTGACGTACTAGCCTAAGGCTCACCAACATATGGACAGCTACACAGTAGACGCATAGTTATCAGTTGAAAAGCTACCGAACAAAAGTTTGTACACTTCCTAGATTGCTATTTTACAATAAAAAGTACACTTTTTTTAGTTTCAGTAATATAGCTACTGAGGTGTCACTTAATACTATGAAATGGATGCATCCTCGATGTAAAGATGGCAGCCAAAAACTGTCTATCGGAGTTAATCTGACCGAGAAACTGGTCGTGATATTTTGAATGAAGTACACTCATTCTTTTCTTGTTCACCTCTATAGATTAAGCTGAACACCACTGCTAAGTCACTGCAACTGAAAAATCACTCGAAATGGCTCTGCAAAAGCCAATTTGCGGTCTGTGGTTTAATTGCCAATAATGTGGCTTCAATAATGGAAAAACCATAGTGCAGGTTAATACCCGTGAAAGGGTGCACGCAACTGATGTGATCTTTGCCGTGAAGGTGGACGGTCACAAATTGCACTTTTCTAACCTAAAATGTCGACCGGCCTGCTTTTTCTCTCAGCCGAAAACGTTGAGTACATACTTTTTGTCTAATGAGGACGATTACTCATTCGCTGACCTAAAATTCTCATTGTTTGTTGTAGAATTTGTGTATACTGTTTAGTTAAAAAGTGTATTCAGCATTCATCAGGTCCCTTCCATTTGGATCCATTTTTACTGAACTAAATCAACATCCCTTTCCCTATTGACCGTAAAGTGTCTTGTTTTTCTCTTCCACACTCAAGTTACCAACTTTGTGAACTAACCCTTCTTTATTAATGGTCCGCCGTACCACTCTTTATGATCGACATCAACTTCTTGTAACATATATTTTCGCTGGTTTAATTGCTTCGTCCGTCCTATGGAAAGTTTGTTCCTGGTTGGAATCTGAATCCACGGCATCCTTTCTTAGTCAGCGTTGTTTGTCTTGTCATAAGTTCAGTTGATATTTTTAACGATTTACCAACTGGTGCTTAACAATTGAGGGTTAGATTTACAACTTATATGTTGGTTACTTCTTCATTCAGTACTGTGTCGGACTATTTGCATTTACTAATCTTGCTCACGTGACACCTACGCGGATGGGTTTACCAAGGTCGTTTTGGGTTGATTCACTTTTTATTCCTACCATCGTCTACAGTCCATCACTCATTCACTGGCGACGAGTCTCTTGTGGGACAAAATCGATTGATACAATCTGAAAAATAAGAAATTCTAGTTCATCGCTTCCATTCGGAAAGCATCAGTTAACATTTTATTCTGCATGCTGAAGTTTGGATCAGTTAGGGATAGAAAAGAACTTGGAAGAAACCTAATTCAAGGCAGCATACCAGCAGCCACACGTCAGATGAACACAAATCCTAAAATGAATAACTCACCGGATTTTCTAAATGTACCGTAACTTCGATCTTCATTTCGGCCTATGGTCAAAAAGAAGAGCGTTCATAAAATGTTATTTGAACTTCTCTGAGGACGAAATTTTTAGTCTCGTGAGAGTTGATTCAGAGCTGCGCAAGTTAGTTTGTTGGGAACGTTTATGAGGAGGAAAAGTTTTTAGAGTCAGACTGAAAAATGTTAATAACACTAGAATTTTAAGCAGTTTTTCCAGGAACAGGCTTGTCCAATGTGCTCAGACACAACACGAGAACACTGACGCATAGGTCGTGCATTCATGTACGAGTCATGCTAGATAAGTGCAATCTCTCCATGAGTTATGTTCACACAATGGCTCGAAACATTTATATCTTAAGAAGAAATCAAACGCAATGTGGAACGAGGATTCTTGTTTTATTTATCCATTCTCATTTGAGTTCAAACAAATATCCAGTGAATCGTAGCAAGCAGATCATAGCACGGATTGATAATGAGCGAGTCTGATAACATGGTAAAAAACTAAATCCTTCTGTTGACGTTTATAAATGAAATAACTGACGAAGAGTTTACTGGTTTCACATGAAACCGATGCCCTACTCTGATTATCATATAATTGGAGTGGCTAACAACGTGACGAGTACGCGGTTGCTGGCACACGTTCACTTAATTCGTGATGCATTACTGTCACTAAGAACATAGTGATTCAGACCAGTGGAGCAAATCTTTATGTAATGGTACATGACCAGCGCCACTTCACAATAATGCCAGTGTGGATTATAACAGTTTAAAGTGGTTCTTGTAACCGGTTTTGAATATTTGTTGTCGTGTTGCTACTGATGCCACGTTTTAGGACTGTTTCTTAATAAGGGAAGTTCGTCTATCTCTTGACTAACTTGGCTCAGGTTATCTTGACCTTAGGGCTTAAGGTGGATTTTTCAGGGGTTCTACATAGCTTAATCTCGACAGACTAAATAACCAGGAGCTTATACACCATACGATCACTTACTGGAGCCAATTTGATGAGAGGCTAGAGTGAGGAACGTGACAGTTAGACGCAAATTTCATGTGTGCAGACAATCGCACGTTCTTTCTTCTTGTACCTAACAGCCTAATCTGAAGTATTCACACAGAAGAAGATGTCTGACAGCCGATCGTCTGGAAAGTGGACACGACGAAAGCTTAAGTTTGTATTCGAAGCTCGTCTTATTAGTCGTGAGGAACATATTATCCTAAGTGATCTGGTGAGAGCACGGTAACATTCCCCAAATGTGAGTGTTCATTAGGTTCGGGTAAACAGCATTCCCAGTGTTGCGATTGAATGTACTAAAACAAACAAGCGGGTGCGAATTATGTTTACTATCTGGAGCAAAAGTTGGGCTAGCTGCTTAAAACAGCCGAAAGCTCCGATGACACTATGGTACGGTGGGTCGGATTGTTGTCCAATAAGCGATGTTTATGAGCTGTTATAGATTACCTTAAACCACGACAACCAAGTATGACGCGCTATTCACTTTAGTGGAGTGCTATCGGTGCGACTCCGACAGACATCTGCGACGCAATCAAATAAGACCCTGTGAAGGCAATATACCTGTTTCCTCAAGCGAAAGCAAATTGGAATCCTACACAGGAGTACGCGACCGCCTAGTTGCAGTTTCTTGCCAGAAGCTCGTTGACCAGTGGCAACAAATGGATTGGAAAGTGTTTCACAAATTGTCGCATATGTGCACAGACAAAGAGGTTTGTATAGTGACTAGCAGTCAGTGAGACTTCACCGACATTATGACTGCGTCGTCTGTGATTTCATCATTTCAAATTTCACCATAACATTTTTTTGATGGGTGGTGTTCAGAATAGATGCCGGCTTTATTCTGGAAGGTTTGTAAAAGCATTTACGAAGCAGTCAACATTGTATGAAGAATTGGTGTGACTGAATTTACACTTTCTGGACCGATGGACCGGAAGATGGTGACTGATCGTATGACCAATTAGATCTGTTGCTGTGACATTGTATGGCTTTATTCTCTATGGCTCACTGAAGAGCGTTACCCAAACAATATAGTCGTAAACGTTTTTGGGACTTAGGTTGAATAATTGGATGGCCTCACAAAATAATTCCATGCACGATGTCAACAATATGCACGCGAACTTGTCTGATACAGTTATGCATTGTTTGGTGGTCGATGACAAAGATTTTGGGCTTTGATGTGCTTTCGTCTATGAGGTCAGAGTATAATTCTGTTCAAGACTGCAGAAAGTAGTCACATATATTTCGGAGTTAATTTAAAATCTGTTGCACAAGATTCAACTAAAACTTGCAAACTGGTGTTTGCCGACGTAATGGTGGTTTTTATTGTACGCATGCTATAATGACAAACTGTTATTGCTAGGCTTGACTAATGTCGACCTGTCTTTTCCCCTGTTTACACTGATTGTCTTGTGAGTAAACAATATATGCCATTGGGAAGACAAACATTATCGATTCGACAACTATACAGATGAGAAACGTGAAAACATTTCTGAAGACATGTGGTGTTCGTGTAAAGATGACTGCATGTAGTGTTCATTCTTGTTGTGACCTTAATTAGGAACCACCAAGGCGATGGAATAACATTAGAAGAAATTGTTTTTAAACTTCCCTACGCACCTCGGTTTGCTGGTTAGTGTTTACCAGCCGGGGAGTGTACTAACTTGCGTTGACTGATCGATCATCTGTCCTGGTAGCTACCTGGGTAAAACCGAATCGTACTGCTCCTCATCAACGTTCCCTGTCGACATCTCGAGTACTTGCTTTTCAATACCACTCCATTTAGGTATAGGAGCCCCATCGTATTGGACATAGAGATGAGTGCAGTATGTGGCTGATTTTTCTATTTCGGTTTTCTAGACGTGGAAATATCCGTATTCATGTATCAAGGTAAACGACTAGGTGTCTGGTTATCTTATCTTATTCCATAGCTAACTGTGCCACAGACAACACCGCTTTGTCCATAAAAGTCCTGGCTTTCTGGTAGTAACCAGTAGAAGTACAATCTGACAACCACACCTTAGACTACGTCAACTCATTCACACTCAAGGTGTTCATATGAACACCAGGACTTGAGACGATCAGTAGAGAGAAATTCCGTAGGTTTTCAAAAGGTTAGCCCTTAGCTGATTAGTTCCAGAAAAACGTTCATAGTCAGTAAACCTCTGTCGACTTTCTGTCAACCTCTACAGATTGTTTCTATTCGACTAAAACCTCCTGTGAATCTGGCGTTGCAATAATTGATCATTTCGTCTTCCCTAAGACTCAAAGAATTAATTCTT